>CABHPH010062575.1:17729-29871 GCA_902168325.1 Peromyscus nudipes
TCTCTCTCTCTCTCTCAGACTCTATCTAAATAGCATATTGATTACATAAGTCATTTGGCAAGCATCAGAGCCTCACATCTCTTTTTTACTTCCCCAGTAAATGTCCACAGTGAAAAAGCAAAGTACAAAACAGACAGTCTTATCTGAAACAACATCTTTGGACAGTGACTGTCAAATCAAAAAGTAACAAATTTCTCAGGGTCTGCAAAGCATAGGGCATTCTATTTTTACAGCCTGTGTTTAGGCTGGCTGTTCATGCAGTTACAATATGTTAGACAGTATGAAATTATTTTTACTTTAGCTGAGTTAATTGTAGAATCATTTGATATTTTCTAAAATGCAAGCTATATAAAATATCTCATAATAAGCATTTAACTGGATGATTATAGCATTTTTCTTTTCCTTGGTTTTATAGTAGGGGCCTGTTCTTTTCATACACTCCAAGAAATGAAGATTCTGGTATCTTACTCTTTTTCCATCAACCCACACTACTCTTATACCCTTATATAGGCTCCAGTATAGGTATCCAGACCTGAGCAAGAAATTTCTCAGAATTTACCCTATTGGTACTACAATCCTTGGGGAAAAGGGTAACCTTCCTTCTGTGACTCTTCTTTCAGTACAAGACCTCTATTTTTAAAGTTTTCTCTGGAAACATGAATATATTTCCCTGGGGGCTGCATAAGCAGTAAACTCCTTACTTTGCAAACAACTGCTCCTCAAAGCGAAAGCAGAAGCTAACACTCCAGAGACTGAACATCTTGGTAAAGTTTTGCTGTAACTTCATCAAGCAGCGTCATCCACCTCAGGACCCGAGCCATCCTTTGTACCATGGCCTGCACCAAGATGCACATAGGAGAGTCTGCATGGTCCACCCTTCCCCAACACTGCTTTTACTGATGGTACGGCCTTGTTCTGAGTCCTGAAACTTAAAGTAGGCACTCTGAAATAAGCTAACTCGTTTTCTAATATATTGAATTAAATTTTACATCTTGAATCATTTAATAATAAAGCAGTATTTTTTATCTGACAATTCTGTTGCCAGATATCTAACGTAAGCCAGGCCAGTTTACAGCCTGAGGAGAACTTTATCCCGTGGATGCTTTTTACATCTAGACCACCTGAATAGTCTGTCAACTTGTCATATAAATGTGCAGGGATGCCCTCAAGTACAGTTAGCGCCTTTGCTACTGAAGATGAGCACTGTTTCGCGCTAAGCTGCACAATAATGATTTCAATGGAACAGCAACAGTTTGGTAAATGAAAGCTGTACTCATGGTGCCCAAATATACATTGCTAACAGTTCACTGAGCACATAGTGCAAAACACATCTATTAAATATCTTCATAGTTTGACAAGAGATTTTCCTTATTGGAAATAAAGCTAACTTCATCAGCAAGTGGGAAAAGATGCAATTACAAACACGGAATGCAGACACTGGTATGTAATCACAACCAACATCTGCTCAGTAAGTGTACTTTGGTTTGCATTCTGACTGTTGAATATGTATTGGCCCTGCTATCCTTACAATATATGAAGCATCAGGTTATTTGACCAAAGTCACTGAGATGGCCAATGATTACACAACAGGAAATTTGGGCATTTGGGGTTGAAAAGCAGAATTTCTAGCATCATTTCCAAATGAAAAAGTATTTTTCTTTCTTATAAAAAATTGTTAACAATACAAGCTAAAACAACAAACTACCTAACCCAGGTAAGACACCTCCCACTGCCCACAACACTCCTTAATGAAGGCCCAACAACCCTAGACTGCACCCCTTCCCCTGGGCTCCATATTCTCGCCCAATTCTGTGGAAGATTTCTGCTTTACCAGAGGCCAGCCTGGGTTTGGTGCCCAAGGTAAAACTGGCCTATTAAGCCCTAACTTCTCCCCTCCCTGAGCTCCATATACCAGCTTACAACTTCAGCAGAAAACTTCTGCTTTACTAGAGATCACACCATACTAGGAACCAGAGAACAAGCAGGTACCCAGAATCCCAGAAGTCACACAGATACTTGGAACCACAGAGGCAACATTAGCATACAAAACCCCAGAGGTCTTGCAGGCTGCAAAAAGCTCAGCAGAGACACCCTAATGGACCTGAAGACTTGCTAGCACAAGAATCCCTGGCCACTTAGGTCAGAAGACCAGCGAGAAACCAGAAAGCAAGAAATAAAACATACATCCAACAAAGACATACTCAGGAATCAACACCTAGATCTGTAATCATCTCAAACCCAGATGCCTAAATTCCAGTGAAAGAATACAATCAACTACAGAAAGGGCAATAAGGCATCTCCAGAGCCCAGCTAGCCTACAAGAGCAAGACATGAACATTCTAACACACCTGAAGCACAAGAAAACAACCTTAAAATCAACATTATGAAGATGACAGAGATCCTTACAGAGGAAATGAAAAAACAATTACTTAAAGAAATTCAGGAAAAGGCAAACAAAAAATTGAAGGAAATCAATAAATCCCTTAAAGAATGCCAAGAAAGTAAAGAAAAAAATAAACAAACAAGTGAAGGAAAATGTTCAACACCTAAAAATGGAAGGAGAGGCAGTAAGGAAAACACAAACCAAGGGAATTCTGAAAATGGAACATCTGAGTAAGTGAGCAAGAACTACAAATGCCAGCATCACCAACAGAATACAAGGATGTGAGAGAGAATCTCAGGCATAGAATGTACAATAGAAGAAGTAGATTCGTTGGTAAAAGAAAAAGTTAAATCTAAAAAATTCCTAATGATAACAAATCTAGGAAATCTGGGACACTGTGAAAAGATCAAAACTAAGAATAATAGAAATAGAAGAAGGAGTAGAATTCTAGCTAAAAAGATCAGAAAATGTATTCAACAAAATCATAGAAGAAAATTTTCCTAACCTAGAGAAGGACATGCCTATAAAGGTACAAGCAGCTTGCAGAACACCAAATAGATTGGGCCAGAAAAAAAGACCCTGAGCCAAATAATAATTTGCTGGTAGCTGTGTGTCAGAGGAGCAGCAGGTGGCAATTGAAGTTCAAGGTGTCAGTCCACCAGGAGGAAACTCCCTGATAGACGACTCTCAGTTAGGCAAAGCCTGAGACCACAGACCATGGCATGTCTTTTGTTTCTGCCGTGCCTTTACATGTTTACTGCTGCTACCTTTCTCTGGTATCTGGCATGGTGTGAATGGGTATGGGGAGATCCCCACTGCCTATAATGTAGTGTGTTTATCTCGTGGAAATATCCTGTTCTCCTGGGCATATTTACTTGTGGATTATAATGAAGATGATTTCTCCCTAAGCTGTATTGTCTAATTGCTAATAATAATGATATCTTAAACAGAGCTTTGATGAATAAAAATAAATACAAGGAAGTGTCACACAGCTAGAACACATGAGTTTATTTTGAGGAGTCATATAGACTATGGCTTAGGTTAATGATTCAGAGAAACAACTGAGTCCCACTTAGCCCAGTTAGCTTAAATTCTTTTAACCTTAATATTGGGATTGTGTTCACAGATCTCAGAGTGTATCACAGATTAAAAACAGCTTTGTAAATAACTTAAAGTTAGACTAAGATTTTTTTGTCAAATAGCTTTGAGGTGAAAAATCCAAGAAGATAATCTAAAGTTTTAGAAAGGCACATAGTTGAATGCAGAACTCTTGAAGGTAAGGAAACAAGAACAAAGCAGCCCAATTATTACTAGCTGATGCACTTTTCTTGTTAGGATTGGTTGATGATCAAAGGTGATGACTAATTCCTTGTACCCATTTTTGCTCTCCGTATCCTGATTAAAACGTGAGTGGATATGTACCATAAAGATTTAAAGTAAAGCTGATTGATTCTGTTTTATATATAAAAGTTTAGGTTTGTGATTCCTTAAAGATTCCTTATAAGGTTACCTTTCAAGGTAAGTAACAAAGTAATTGGCCCTTTCTTTGTAACTGCAAACTACAGCCTGCCAATTAAAGACCTGACTGAGAAAAATATCTTTCTTGCCTTCATGGTTAATCTATAAAAAGTTGCTTGGGTATGAATGTATGTGGGTTCTTGGGATAAATTGTTTTTCACCTGTAATACATAAAATGTTTAATTATGTAAGGGAGATAAAAAAACATGTTTTTACCTGTATTCATTATAATCATTCACTTGAAAAATGAAACGTGACCACATTGTGATACCTGTATTGCATGAAATATTTTGTTTGGGTATGTAAGTTGTAGAAGAAAAGAGAAGGATAGGAGAATAAAGAAGGAAATCATTAAGAGATGGAATGGATTACAATGAGTGTAAAAATGTACATAGGCTTACAAGAGAGAAAGGAATATATGCAGTTATATAAAGAAAGATAGTTTTACACAGAGAATCTAGATTATATTATCTTTGGGATTTTTAACTGCAAAAAGACATTTGATTTTAAAGACGGCTCAATAAAACCAATATGTATATTTTGAAGGTATCTTGATTCCAAAATTTGGATCTAAGGATATGTTGCTTTGGAAAGGAGGCTCTGTTTTTGTTTCTACAGAAAACAAGAGGCTATGGATTTGTTCCAGATTAAGATACATCATGTTTGACCAGCCAAGACCCCCTGAAAGGTCTCCGATGACACCATGACCCAGATGATCCAACATCCAGAATAATTTCAAGGCAACTAGCTCAGACAATGCAGCCTCATGGACTACCCCATAAGCCTAAAATTTCCTTTATGTCCCCATAAGAATACAGCACCCTCATCCAGCAGGAAGTAGTATGAGAATCTACATTCAAATTCCCAAATATACCAATCTGGCTTTGAAGATGGAATTGGTTCACTCTTTCTCTAAACCCAAGCATATTGAAAAAAAAGTTGAAAGATTTTCTGTCTCATATCAGAAGAGCCCTCTTGTGTGGGACAGAGTAAAACCAATATTTTTATTTAAAGCAATTGATTATAAATGCAATCTCTTCCTAAAGAAGAAAAGAGGATAGTTTAGATATGATAAGATAAAAGGGTAGATTGTTAAACCTGCTTTTAAAGAGCAACAACTTGTTTGAAATGTTTTACATTGCTATGGATTTTAGTTTATTAATACAAGTTTAAACTTAATTTTGTTATACTGTGTGTATATATATATATATATATATATATATATATATTTCTACTCTCATTTGAGGTATTATGTTTATGTAACTCATTTAGATTGTAATGGATAATTAAAAATACAGATTAATAATTAATCTTCTATGATAGTCAAACTTATAGTCAAGTTAAGTTTTCTAGGTATACTAGATATAATTCAGTTAAGTAGGTAATCTTCAAACACTTCAAAGACCTACAGAATACAGAATATGGTATTTAAAATGTTTTAAAAATTTAGACTTTCTGAACAGCAAGACATGTCTGCTCCTGGCAGCACCGATTTACTTCAGAGAGGAGGATGGGCATCGAAGATACTCTATATGGTGTTTATCTTCTTCTTGGCAAAAATAGCCATTTGGGCAAGAAACTGTTCTTGCCTGGACTGCTTGATCAACTGGACACGCAGGACCCATAGGAAGGTGACCACTGAACTTTGCTTGGCAAAATGGTCCTTCAGGTTCCTGCTTCTCAGAGGAAACTGCCAGACATTCTACAGGACACAGAGAAGTGACTGACAGACTCTAGGCCCGTGGGCTGAAGACAGATGCCCCAACTTTACAAAGGAACATTAGGTGACTGTCCAGGCTGCCAGCTGTCTCTGTCTATTCTCACAAGACTCCCAAAAGTTGCTTGCATCCATGTCCCATTTCTCAGGTAATATTATATCCTTCTGAGGTTTTTGATGTGGTTGAAGACTAGATAGTTATAATTTTCCTTAGTTATGATAAAAGGTAAGTTAGATATGAAACCTTAGACTCACAAATAAAGGATAGATAGGATATCTTCCTTAATTTTGCCAAATACAAATAGACTATATATTATAAATAGACCAGATATTATAACTGTAATTTTTGCTTGATAATTGTTCTATTATATGTAATTTTACTATGTTAAAATTAAAACCTTCCTTTTTGAAAAAAAGAAAAGGGGAAGTATTGTGGATGATTGATTGATAAATAAAGTGCTGATTGGCCAGTTGCCAGGCAGGAATTATAGGTGGGACAAGAAGAGAGGAGAATTCTGGGAAGTGGAAGGCTGAGGCTGGAAGATGCTGCCAGCTACTGCCATGAGGAACAACATGTAAGATACCCACATGGCAAGGTATAGATTTATAGAAATGGGTTAATTTAAGATATAAGAACTAGATAGCAAGAAGCCTGAGCCACATGGCCATATAGTTTATAAGTAATATAAACTTCTGAGTGATTATTTTATAAGTGGGCTGCAGGATTGCGGGGGCTTGGTTGGACCCGGAGAGAAAATTTCAAGCTACAAAGAGAGTGTGTGAGTGTCTTTTCCCTGATCTCCTCAGATAGAAAAATCATAGTATATTACCAATACCGTGGATTCCTTCCAAGCCCTGAGCTGTCTCGAAGCTAGTCCTGCAAGCAGCGATAATAATCAAAATACTAAATATACAGAACAAAGAAAGAATATTAAAAACAGCAGAAGAAAAAGGCTTACTGTCTTAATTAGGGTTTTTATCGCTGTGAAGAGACATCATGACCAAAACAACTCTTATAAAGAAAACATTTAATTGGGGTGGCTTGCTAATATTTTCAGAGGTTCTATCCATTATCATCATGGTGGGGAGTATAGCAGTATTCAGGCAGATGTGGTGCTGGAGTAGGTGAGAATCTTAATTCTTGCAGGCAACAGGAAGTAAATTGAGACACTAGGTGGTATCCTGAGCATAAGAAACCTCAAAGCCCACCCCCACAGTGACACAATTTCTCCAACAAGGCCACACCCACTACAACGATGCTACACCTCCTAATTGTGCCACTCCCTCTGATATAATAGAGGCCAATCACATTCAAACTACCACATTAAGTAATATACAAAAGCAGACTTATGAGAATTACCCTTGACTTCTCAATGGAGACTCTAAAGTCAGAAGGGCCTGGACAGATGTCTTGCAAAATCTAAGAGACCACAGATGCTAGCCCAGACCAATATATCAGCAAAAGTTTAATCAATATAGATAAAGAAAAATGATATTTCATGACAAAGTCAAGTTTAAACAATATCTATCTATAAATACACCCTAAAGAAGGCACTAGAAGAAAAAAAATCTAAACCAAGAAGGTTAAACAAACCCATGAAAACAGAGGGAATAAATAATCTCACATCAGTAAATCTCAGGGAAGGGAAACACACACACACACACACACACACACACACACATGAGAGAGAGAGAGAGAGAGAGAGAGAGAGAGAGAGAGAGAGAGAGAGATTACCAATACCAACAAACAAAGTAATAGTAATTAACAATCATTGTTCAAAAATACCTCTCAATGGATTCACCTCCTCAATAAAAGGACACAGCTAAAAGAATGGATATAAAAACATGCTCCATCCTTTTGCTACATAAAAAATATGTATGCCTCAGATTAAAGAGTGGAAAGGGATTTGCAAGCAAATGGACCTAAGAAGCAAGTTGGTGTAGCTATTCTAATATCTAACAAAATAGACTTCCAACCAAAATTAAACAAAATAGATGAGAAGGACATTTCATACTCATCAAAAGAAAAATCCACCAATAAATCACTGCAATTATTACCTTATAGGCCCCAAAAAGAAGGGTACCCACATTTGTAAAAGAAACATTACTAAACTTAAATCACACATTGAACATCATATATTAATTGTGGGAGACTTCAATACCCCTTTCTCACTAATGGACAGGTCATCCAGACAAAAACTAAACAGAGAAATAATGGAGCTAAAAGACCTTATGAACCAAATGGACCTAATCAATATTTACAGAACATTTCACCCAAACACAAAAGAATATACCTTCTTCTCAACATCTTACGAACTTTCCTAAAATTGACCATATACTTCATAACAAAAAAAGTCTCAACAGGTACAAGAATATTGAAATAACTCCCTGTACCTTAATAAAACATCATGGATTAAAGTTGGATTTCTACAACAGAAACAACAAAAAGCCTACAAACTTATGGAAACTGACCAACACTCAACTGAATCACCACTGGATCAAGGAAGAAATAAAGAAAGAAATGAAAGACTTCCTAGAATTCAATGAAAAGGTATTCACAGCATACCCAAACTTAAGGGACACAATGAAAGTGATGCTAACAGGAAAGTTCATAGCACTAAGTGCCTGCATAAAGAAATTAGAGAATTCTCATACCAGTTACTTAACAACTCACCTGGAAGCTCCAGAACAAAAAGAAGCAAATGCACCCCAGAGGAGTAGACAGCAGGAAATAACCAAACTCGGGACAGAAATCAATAAAATAGAAACAAAGAGAACAATACAAAGAATCAATTAAATGAAGAATTGGTTCTTTATGAAACAAAAGAGTTGGTTCTTTGAGAAAATCAGCAAGATAGACAACCGCTTATCCAATCTAACCAAAAGGCAGAAAGAGACTATCTAAATTTATAAATTCAGAAACAAAAGAAGGGGGATGTAACAACAGACACTGACAAAATCCACAGAATCATCAGGTCATACTTCAAAAATCTGTACTCCACAAAACTGGAAAACCTAAAAGAAATGGACAATTTTCTCAATTCATACCACTTGCCAAAGTTAAATCAAGATCAGAGTCACAATTTAAATCGACTTATAAAGCCCAAGGAAATGGAAGCAGTCATTAAAAGTCTCTGAACCGAAAAAAAGCCCAGGGCCAGATGGTTTTAGCAGAAAATTCTACCAGACTTTCAAAGAAGAGCTAATATCAATACACCTCAATTATTTCACAAATTAGAAACAGAAGGAACAATGTCAATTTCATTTTAGGAGGCCACAGTGACCTCGATACCCAAAGCACAAAAAGTTTAAAAATAAAGAGAATTACAGACCAGTTTTCCTCATGAACACTGATGCAAAAATACTCAGTAAATACAAAGTAATCCAAGACGCATCAAAAAGATCATTCACCATGGTTAAGTAGGCATCATTGCAGAGAAGCAGGGATGGTTCAACATTTGAAAATCTGCCAATGAAATCAACCATATAAACAAATGAAAGAAAAAAACCCACATGATCATCTAAAGAGATGCTTAAAAAAAAAAACCTTGACCAAATCCATCATCCCTTCATTATAACAGTCTTGGAGAGATCAATGATACAAGGAATATACCTAAATGTAATAAAAGCAATATACAGTAAGAAAATAGCCAACATCAAATTAAATGGAGAGAAACTCAAAGCAATTCCACTAAAATTGGGGACAATACAAGACTGTCCACTCCTTCCATATCTATTCAAAATAGTAGTTAAAGTTGTAGCTAGAGAAATAAGACAACTAAAGGAGATCAGGGGAATACAAATTGGAAAGGAAGAAATCAAAGTAGAGCTATTTGCTGATCATATGATACTATATATAAGCAACCCCAAAATATCTACCAGGGAACTCAGACAGCTGATGAATAGCTTCAGCAAAGTGGCTGGATACAAAAATAACCTAAAAAATCAATATCCCTCCTATATAAAACTATAAATGGGCTGAGAAAGAAATCAGGGAAACAGTACCCTTCACAATAGCCACAAATAATATGAAATATCTTGATGTAACTCTAACCAAGCAAGTGAAAAATCTGTATGGCAAGAACTTCAAGTCTCTAAAGAAAGACATTAAAGAAGATATCAGGAAATGTAAAGATCTCCCATGCTAATGGGTTGGTAGGATAAACTTAGCAAAAATGGCCATCTTATCCAAAGCAATCTACAGATTCAATGCAATCCCCATCAACACCTCCACACATTTCTTTACAGAATTTGAAAGTACAATACTCAACTTCATATGAAAAAACAAACATCCAAGATAGTTAGAACAACCCTTTACAATAAAAGAATTTCAGGAAGTATCTCCATCCCTGAATTCAAGCTGTGAGTGAAAAATAAACAATGGTTTAGAATAGTTGGGACAGATTGTTTTAAAGGATGACTTCTCAGCCTTTGCCTTCTGAAAGCCCATAGTCCTAAAACCAAAAGCCTTCCCTTTAAGTGTCTGTTCTATTTTCTCTTTTCTGTGATTTTATGTATAATGTTTGTTAATGTATACAAAAAAACCCTCTACTTTAGTGTGGATTACAGAACCTAGCCCTCTATTTTAGGGTGGATTAGAGAACCTAGATATTGAAAGGTTTTTTTCATGCTACACAAAAATGGTGGTATAAAAGTTAGGACAAAGTTTATAATAGGAATAGCTTCCTTGTAGAGAGATTTTAAAAGTGGTAGAAGTGTTTCTTAGACAAGACTAGGCTCCTTAACGTTTCTTAGGTCACTTATAAAGGCTTCATTAGTAAATCCTATAGGAAATGCTTTCTGTGCATTCAGAGAACAGATATGCCCTCACTGGTATATGCAAAAGCAGATTTTCAAAACAAGTGTTGAAGTATCTTCTATACACAGAAAAATAATTTCTAATTTCAAACTATCTATCTTGTAGATAATGATTCTCATCATATCCTGGATTTTCATTGTCTAACTCATGGCTTTATTTGTTGCTCAAAGAATTTCTTCTGGATGTAGTTCTCTACTTTACTCAACTTTGAAAAATATCCAGAGGACTGGTGATGTTGGCCCTATGCATATATATGTGTACTGGGGCTTTAAATTGACCATTTCTTATGAGGGTAAATTTGTTAATGTATTATATGAGATTTTATACATATTATAATTCAATAAATCATTATCACATGTGTAGTCACCATCATTGAGGATAACAGGCATTTGGACTATATGATTTAAACAATTCTATCTTACAGTGTATCTAATGATATTATTGTGGTAAACCAAAAGACTCTATGAAGTCTACATTGCATTTTCAATTGTTCTATGTTCCTTAAAATGTTTTTTCTTTAACATTACTCTACAACATATAAAGAAATTTCATCATAAAAACTGACAGGAGGGAATGCCTACTGTCTTATTTTCTCAGAGACCCAAACTGAAGGCTCTGAAAAGCCATATGTAAGAGAAACAGACTTAATTATCCAGTTTAATATTTTTCAAAAAGATTTGACCCAGAGTACTTTTATCTGAAAAAGTTTGAAAATGTCTATTTTCAATGAAAAAAATCACATAAGTTATTGTAGTATATCTTTTTCATACATATATATTCTTTTTTAATGTTACTAGGATATAGACTACCAGCAATAGTGGAGAGGGTTCCTGAACTGGTATACCCTAGTAATCAGATCAGTGAATTCCCTAACTATCATCATAGAGTCTTTCTCCAGTAACTGATGGAAGCAGATGCAGAGATCCATAGCCAAACACAAGGCTGAGCTCCAGGATTCCAGTCAAAGAGAGAGAAGAGGAATTCTATGAGCAAGGGCATCAAGATCATGATGGGGAAACCTACCAAGACAACCAAACCAAATGAGTGGGAACTCATGAACTGTAGACCAACAGCTGTGGAGTCTCCACGGGACTGGAGTAGGCCCTCTGCATAATCAGGACAGTTGTGTAGCTTAATTTGCTTAAGGGGCCCCCTGGCAGTAGGATCAGAATCCATCCCTGGTACATGAGATGGCTTTTTGGATCCCACAGCCTTAAGGTAGAGGGAGGGGCTTGGACCTGCCTCTACTGAATGTACCAGGCTCTGATGACTTCCCATGGGAGGCCTTACCTTCTTGTATGAGGGAATGGGGGAAGCTGGAGGGACAGAAGGAGGGAAGAGGGGGATCTGTGAGTAAAAAAATTCTTAATAAAAATATATATAGGAAAATAAAATAAAGTTGTACTTATCTTATATGATGTTAGCATATTTGAACCAAACAACAGGAACACAGATCTCCATAGCTACTGAGGTTGAAATATACCTGTGAATATCTCACCAGAAATAAGTAAGTGGCATTTCTCTTTACCTGTAGTTAATTGCTGATCAGGCAAAAGTGTGAACTTCTCAAAATGCTGCTCTATGCAACATCTGTGCAATCTTTCACTTTAATTAAATCATGTCTAAAAAGAGTCCTTAGAAAAAAGTCACACAAAGCCCACTTGAGTATATTCTATAGATTAGCCTACTATGATGAATAGTGTCC
>CABHPH010062577.1:0-19105 GCA_902168325.1 Peromyscus nudipes
AGAACTGGTGTACTTCATAACTGTATGCTGATATGTGTCAGGCATGATAGGCCCTTATGAGTTATAAGAAATAAGTTCCTCGACATGGTGTTAAGTGGTCATAACATACATTTTCTCACAGTGGTCAAAGAGTTCTTCTCAGGGGACTGGAGAGATGGCTCAGCAGTAAAGACTTACTCTTGCAGAGGACGTGAGTTCCATTCCTAGTACCCATATCGGACAGCTCACAACCACCTATAATTCCAACTCCTGGGACCAGACACTGTTGTCTAGCCTCCACGGGCATTTGCATTCATGCGCACATATCCCCTGCCCTACCCCCACATACACATAATCAAAAAATAAAATTTTGGGGCTGGAGAAATGGCTCAGTGGTTAAGAGCACTGCAGAGGATCCAGGTTCGGTTCTCAGCACCCGTATAGACAACTCACACCCAGCTATACCTCCAGTTTTCAGATGCCCTCTTCTGGCCTTTTCCGGTACTGCACACATGTTATGCACATACGTGCAAGCAATACACACACATAATAGTCAATAAATATTAAAAAATCTTTTAAAAAGAGCTATTATATGTGTAGGCTAAAGAAAACTTCTGAGAACTTTGAGATGTCATAAGTGAGTCAGTATCTCTTTTAGACATACTTAACTTGATGGTGTTTTTTTTGGGTGTTTTTTTATTCTTTTTTTTTTTACTTTATTTATTTATTTCTTGATGGTGTTTTTAAAGTTAGAAAGAATGATAGTATTTCCCATATAGATATGGCAGGTCCAAAGGTATTTTTGTAAAAATTATGTGGCATTGGTTTTCAGAAACCTCTTAGCTGAGATACATCTGTACTAACCATGGTGGATGAACACACTAAGTCAAAAAATGATGTTCTTACACAGGTTTATTTGAGCATAGATGCTAAGCATTGCTCATCAGACTATGGGTCTTGAACCAGATTATGTTTCAGCTTTTATCTTTAAACTTTCAATGATCTGCTTTGGTTCAGGACTTTGTTTTACATCTGTCCATGACAAAAGTATTGATTTCTCTCCCTTTCCATTTTTTAAAAACTTTTTTTAAAAATTGCCTACTTTTATTTCACATGCATTGGTGTTTTATCTGCATGTATTTTTATATGGATCCCCTAGAACTGGAATTACAGAGAGCTGTGATCTGCCACGTGGTGTTGGGAATTGAACCTGAGTCCTCTGGAAGAGCAGCCAGTGTTCTTCACCACTGAGCCATCTCATCAGCCCCAGCGCTCTGTCTTTCCTCCCATTTGGCTGCACAATCATGCTAATTCAGGTTTGTTTCCTTATAGACCTCGATATCCTAGACTGGAATTCTCAAAATCTTGTTGCTGTAGCCCTCGGATCCCCTGTATACATCTGGAACAGACAAAACCACAGTGGAATTGAAAAATAATAGACTTAAGCCTCTTCTGTAATTATGCATCGTCTGTGTCCTGGATCAGAGAGGGATCGTGCCTGGCTGTTGGCACCAGCGAGGGAGAAGTGCAGGTACTAGAAACATTTCCTCCTGATGTCCTCTGTACAGTTACTATATAACATATTAATATGGAGATAGCATATTAATATAGAGAAACTAGATTAAGTGAGGTAGCTGGAACTGCGGGAAGCAAGGAGAGACAGAATTGTTTTCTTCCGAATGGACGACAAGGACTGAGGTCACAAAGCAGAGGCTGCCCTTTAGCGCAGAACCCAGAAGAGCCATGGGCTTCTCCAGCCGCAGAGTTCTGCCGAATGGGTGTGTCGCGTGCAGTTTTTCCATTATATGCTAAAAATACTGACTGACTGATAATTGTTAGCATCATTTAGGGAAGTCTTCTATTGGGTGTCTTCCCTTACAGCAGTGGTTTCTCATCCTGGGGGAATAATTTCTGAGGGGTGTATCTGCCCTCACCCAGGAGAGCTGCTGCGGCTGCAGACTTCTGTGTACATCACCCAGGTGACCTTGCTTTCTCCAGGGCTCACCTGCCTGTGTTCTTACCTGGAACTTTACAGGCCATGGAGTGGTGTCCCTGGCGATCTGAGGTCCTTGCCGATGGAGGAGGAATGAAGGATAGACACCTACATGTTTTGGATGTAAATACTGGGAAGAGCATTCAGACTCCAAGCACACACTCACAAGAAAGCTTCGTCTTCATCCCATGTCTAGAATCTTATGAAAACAATTTATGATAGAACGTAGGATCCCACCCTTCCTTCCCTTCTGAGTCCAAAAGGAATTCCAATTCTTATGATTTTTTTGGTAAAATCTCTCAATTGATGAGTCCAAAGTTAATCTATTTTGTGTTTCTTCTCTCTCTCTCTCTCTCTCTCTCTCTCTCTCTCTCTCTCTCTCTCTCCTTCCTTCTTTTCCCTCCTCCCTCCATCGCTTCCTTCTCTGCTTTTTTTTCCTCATCACAATTTGACTCCGAAACTTGAGAGTTATCTGGCTATCCCTGACCAGGGGTCATGATTTAAATCTCCTGGTTCATTACACTGGAGCCTATTTGTTTTCTTGGTCCTTGAATGACTTGGGATAAACTTTCTTAGGATGGATATAATTTCTAAAAATACCCAGTCCTCATGTGGCTGGAGGGAGAGTGAACAGAACAGAACGTAGAGTCTAGAATCAGTTTAGGCACATTCATCATGCACCAGAAGTTGCTAGCATTCAGTGTTTTGTGGTCCTCATTATAGATTTGTTCCCTCATCTGGTTACCTAAGACAAAGGAGACTGCAACAGGCCAAGGTGCTCCCAAGAGTGTTGTGGCTCTGTGGGCCTGCCCCATGCTGTCGGGTGAGTTCTTTGGTGAGTAAATGCCACACAACATGATAAAGTATGCTGCATCAAGTGGGAAAGCTCTGATGAAAGCCTGGTTTTTTTATTTCAGCATCCATAGAGGAGAAATCTGATGGCTAACCCACCTCTGAACACAGAGATGAATGCTTCTAAGTTTGACCATACTTGCGCATCTCTTAGAAGAGTCCCGGTTCCTCTTCCTTGAGTGTGTATGCTTTAGTCAGTTTCTGGAGAGAAGCTGTCTTCTGTAGATGACAGTCCCGCTGTGCTAATGGACTCACAGCTGTGGTTGCCTGAACAAAACCTGCACGAGCTCAAGTCAGCGGAACACTATTGACAGTCATAGCTACGTGGCTCCCGGGAGGAGGGAGAGTCCATTTTTGATTTTTAAGGGTGTGGTGATCAAGGTCCAGTGGATGGTTTCACACTCGTGAGTATGAGGGCAGCAGCACGGATTGGACTCAGGAGGTGTTTAAAAAAAAAGATGACAGAAAGTTGGGAGGTAAGCGGAAGGTGAGAGAGGGTTTGAGGGGAGTTAGGGAGGAGTTGGGGGGAGGTGAACGCAATCAAAATACACTGTATAAATTCTCAAAAAGTTAGTTTTTTTTACATTAAAAAGACAACCAGGTGTAAGTAACTGTCTAGTTTGCTGGTGAGACCTGTCTTTGACGCGGCTTTTTTGGTCCAGAGCAAAGGATCAATATGTAGTGTCATTGATGACACTTGTATGTAGAAAACAAAACTTACAGCAACAATATTCTTAGAATTTGAAGCCACAACCTCCCCGTAAAGAATATCTTTGTCTGAGGTGAAGGTGTCATTTCCCACCACCTAGTGAGTTAAGACTGTCGCTGACGTGCTCCGAAAGGGCTCAAGAACACTGTTGCTTTCATGCCCCGTGTCGTTTTTCCAGAAGTTTCTCTTCAAGTCAAGTTAGCTTTCAAACCTTGCTTTTGAAAACATATGGGATTTTCCCTCTTTGCTATTCCATTCCATTTTTCTTCTTTCCTTTTCCTTTTTAACACATAGTAGGTAAAAAGTCATTTCCAATTGCTCATTATATCTATTGGATATAATAAAGACATTATTGCGAGTGTGGATTAAAAAGCATTATTTTAGGTTAGAAGTGAACTTTTAAAGATTCTTGTGCCTGGAACTTTGTGGCAGAAATCAATGGGAGTGTTTAACTTTTTGACAAGAGGGTTCTCTAAGTGACAATTTTCTGTATGTACCTAACACTGCAACTATTCAATATTTCTTCTTCTAAGAACTTTCTGTCCAGGAGATGAAGAAGGAGAGTAGCAAAAAGACTTGGAGAAGTGTGAGAGTCAGACTATTTGATATTGTTTTTTAAAAAGGAAATCACTTGAAAAACTTGTTTGTATTATGCTTGTGTGTCTGTGGGTGTGTACACCTGTGGGTGAAGGTGTCCTGGGGGCGGGGTAGAGGCATTGGATGCCCCTGGAGCTGGAGTTACAGGTGTTTGCACACCACCCAACAAGGAGTGCTCGATGGTGTAGGAATAGTGCACGGATTTAACTGCTGAACCATCTGTCCAGCCCCAAGAGAGGGTCTATTTTACGTTCCTTCTTTGTGGCTTTATCTTAAAGTGACCTTCTAAAATTGTTAAAATTAAGTTTGTGAGTTCATTATGTATACAGAATTTCTTCTTTCTCCCACCTTTTCTCCTTCCCTTCTTCTCTCCCTCCCTTCCTCCTTCCCTTCCTTTCTTCTTTCTTGCTGTACTTGGGATCAAACAGAGCTTGGCACATGCTGGGCAAGTGTGCTCTTCCCCAGCTAAAAATTTGCTAGTTCTAAAGTCATTTTATTTCCCACTTCTTCAAAAAGGTAACTCTCTTGCATATATTTTAGGGTGGTCAAAATAAACAACATAAATATATCAATAAAATTAGACTATCAAAATGAGAACAGGATAACATGACTGAAAAGCTTTAGTGCAAGGTTCTATACACCTTTTTGTTTATTTTTTAAATATTTGTTTTAAATTATGTATCGATGTGGATGAGTATATTCATATGTGAGTGCAGGTGCTCCCAGAGTTCAGAATAGGGTGTCAGATGCTCTGGAGCTGGAGATACAGGCAGTTGTGAACTAGCTGACATGGGTGATGGGACTTGAACTCAGGTCCTCTGCAAGAGCAGTTAGTGCGTGCTCTTGGCTGCCGAGCCTTCTCTCCTGCCCTGGTTCTATGTCATTTAAAAACAACTATATCAAGTTGCATTTTCTTAAAGTTTTAAATGAAAAATAAAAAGATAATGGCCTGCAATAGAAAAAGAGATTTTCCTTTGGAGTTCGGCCTAATGTTGGAGCATTGAACTGGTCCTAGTTCTGGCTCTGCTGTTAACTCATGGTGTGACCTTGTGTGAGATGCTTATTATTTCTACATTATTTTATTCATTCATAAATTAAGGGGCTGCATTATTCTGTGAACATAATTTCATGTAAAAAACTTAAAGAACCAGTTCCATGTCCCCCCTTGGAATATCATATAGTGGCATATGTGTTGTGTGTTTGTGTTGTGTTGTGTTGTGTGTGTGTGTGTGTATTGTGTGCAGAGAGGGGAGTGATATGTAGGTGCAACAAGACTCCCAAGGGTCTAGGACCTAGGTTATGTCTCTTCCAGGATCTTCTCGGTGCATGCACACTCCTTTGTGCTGAAGATCTTGTACCACAGGACGAGATGATGTCTCAGAGTCCCGCTCTCAAATGACTTGTAAGAAATCCCACTTTTGTGAAAAGGTGACCCCTTTCCGAGTTTGGTTTCAGTTGTATCACCAAATACCTCCCTACTCAAACCTCATCTGGCCTTGTAATCTTTCATATCCTCCTATCCCTAGCCTCTTTCATGGAATTATTTTTGTTTGTTTTGGCCCAAGGTTTTGATTGTTAAGGCCACTGTTGGGTTAGGCTAGGTTTTGCCAAGCGTTTTCCAGGTGACACTGCTGAGTCCCTTGTCATGCCAAAGTCAAAAGTACTGCGAGTCAGCTGAAGTTGAGAAATGCTACCCACTATAGCCTCATTCTCCAAACAGCCCCAATGCATACAGCAGCCCTAAATAAAATGAGTTCTGAAGTAAACAGCTGACTTTGATATTAACTCAGAGTTCCCCAACTAATGTGACCATTAAATGCTGTTCTCATTTTTAATATCTATCAACCTTGTAGAAAGCAATTATAACTGAGAATATTCTTTGGGAATAATGAATAGAAGAGCAGAGGGGAAGCCACAAGCTCCAGAATCCTGTACGCAAGTCTCCTACTTGCATGCATTGTGGAAGAGTTTTTGGACCCCTTTGCCTTAAGCGGCGTCGGTTGATGTGATCCATTTCTTGGAATCTACCCGAAAGGGGGTATTTGAGACTGCAGAAGATAAAACTAACGCCATTGGGGCAAGAGTGTGGGCTGAAGCTCCGTTTCCTTAAAGGTACTTTGTGAAATCTCTGTAGGCTGTGACTGTGACCTTCTGTGGACAAAGGGTTTTTCATGATGTGATGAGTTTCAGAGTCTTGGGAGGAGCTGTCCCGGGTTATGTAGGCAGGCCTAAATCCAGTGTCAAGTATCCTGTGACTCGGAAGAAAATCCGAGAGCAGGCACAGAGAAGTCAGTGTGCTCACAGAAGCAGGCTGGAGTGGGCACAAATCGAAGAATGGCTGCAGCTGTCAGGAACCGGAAGTGGCAAGGCTGAGACTCTTAGGGCATGCCGTCCCACCCACCCCTAGACTTCACACTTCAACCTCAGACTGTGGGAGAGTCAGTTTCTCGTGCGTAACCACCCAGCTTGTGGGCATTTCTTACGATAGCCGCAAGGCACTGGTCAGGGTAGGGTGGGAGAGGGGGTGGGTGGGTTTGGGTGGGGGGTGAGAGGGGGTAGGGATGAGTAGGGGGAGCGGGGAGGTGGAACAAGCATTGGAGAAGAAACTTAGTTAGCCTCAGATGCTGGGTGAAAGGCCTGGATGGCCTGGATGGTGAACTTGGCAGGTACAGAGAACCCTGGGAGGGATGCTGGTCCCGGCTCAGATTACTTAGTTTTCATGGGCCATTCTTGTAATTTGGCTCCAGATGCATCCTCTTTCTCCCACAGGTCACAGAGGCAGGGTGCTGCACCTGGCCCCGAGTCCAGATGAGACCCTGGCGCATGGGACAGCTTGTGTACGGAAGAGCCACCCGTCACCCAGCCAGTGCGGCAGGCTTTCCTTCTCCGTTAGGTCATGGGGATCGGAAGTTGTAATGTTCGGCTCTTCCTCGCTCGATTCATCTCAGACTGGAGTCTCTATACTTCTTCCCACCCCACAGCCCAGAGACTTTCTTCTCTCTCCCACTCCATCTCTCCTCTTCCTCTCTCCTTTCCCCCTCCTCTGTCTTCTGTTCTTCCCTCTTTCCAGATTCATTTTTCACAGTTCTAGTAAAAACGAGTTCTAAACAGTTCTTTCCTTCCTGGCTTTTCTAAATCCTTCCTCATATTTCCAATTGTCTTTCCCATCTCTCCTTTTTGGGCTCCTTTCCTGTCATTGGTTCAAACTCAGCGCACTGCAGGTACAACTTCCGGATCTGAAAAGCCCCTGCCAGCCTCCCGCCATACGCTGTGTGCTGTGGCAAGCAAACTTAGCTCTCCTGCAGGACCGCTTTCCTCCAGTCTTTGCTTTCTGCTGCTGTAACAGAAGGCCCAAGACAGCAGCATAACTTAGAAACACGGGACATTTATTTTGCTCAGGGTTGTGGAGGCTGGGAAGTCCAAGAGCATGCTGATAGCCTGGCATCGGATAAGGATTTTCCCACTGTGCCATCCTAGGGCAAAAACCACAAGAGGCCAAGACAGCCAGGAGGTCACTTACAGCAGTTCATTGTGCTGTGTGTGTGTGTGTGTGTGTGTGTGTGTGTGTGTTTGTCAACTTGACACAAGCTAGAGTCATCTGAGGAGAGGGAGCCTCACTGGAGGAATTGTCTCCATCAGATTGTCCTGCAGGCAAGCCTGTAGGGCATTTTCTTGATTGATGATTGCTGTGGAGGCTCACTGTGGGCCTGGTTTTACAGGAAAGCATACTGAGCAAGCCAGGGGAGAAAGTCAGTCAGCAGCCTCTGGCGACCTCTGCCTGTCTTCTGTATGGCTCCAGTGTCAGGCTTTGCTTGTCCTTCGGAATTCTTGCTTTTTTCTTCCTTTTTTTCCCCCCTGCACACAACGTTTGTTTTCTCTTCTCTGTGTCTATCTCTGTCTCTCTGTCTCTGTCTCTGTCTCTCTCTCTCTCTCTCTCTCTCACTTTCAAGACAGAGTTTTTCTGTGTAGCCTTAATTGTCATGGATTTTGCTCTATAGACCAGGCTGGCCTCAAACTCACAGATATCTGCCTGCCTCTGCCTCCTGAGTGTTGGGATTAAAGGTGTGTACACTAGATATTTGTTACCTGTGCTTGGATTCATGGTATTAGTCTGTATTACTTATTCAGTATTAACATGATTGTAGTTTTTTTTTAAAATTTACTATGTGACACTTTGATTATTTTAGTTTCAACACACTTTCCCCCGGATGGGCAATAAAACAGGAGTGCCAGGGGAGCACATCGCAGGCAACAAATGTTGATTTTCTTTCATCGTTGTTTTTACTTTTCTTTTGCAGCTCAGGCTCTTCTTGACAGTAGTACCTAGTTCAGGCAGGCCCCAATCTCACAGTTCTTCTGCATCCACCTCCCGGATGCTGGCTTCATGGGTGTGGGCCACCATACCTGGCTCTTAAAGAAAACATGCCTTCCCCTTTACTCCTCCCATAAAACAAAACACAAGCCCGATTATTGTAGAGCAGGGTGTCGTATGTATAATCAGAATTTTTCTTGCCAAATTCAAAATCAATTTGTCAATTAATTTTCCCACCTTCCTTTAACTTGGTAAGGTTAGTAGTTCCTTCTTTAGAAAAATTTAGGGCACCTAAAACTGCGACTCTCTCTCTCTCTCTCTCTCTCTCTCTCTCATACACACATTAGACAGTTTCAAGTGTCCCCCATCATTCTACTTATGGTTTTCTGTTTTAACAGTCTTATAACACTGTCATGATCAAAGGTCATTTCTACAGTCAATGTTGGTATGTGACCAAAGGGGCCTCACTTAAGAAAAACATCAATGCATTTCTGTCTGATATTAATTTTAGCAGAAAGTTTGGGATATGATTTTTACAAAGAAATTAGAACAAGTCTAGATAACATGCAAAATAGAAGCCATGACTACAACCACTTTTTGAATTTTGTAATAAAAAACTTCAGGTGTGTAAATCCTTAGTGGATAGCTGGACAAATTTCTTAGTTCATGAATAGATAACAGTAAGTTCTATGCAGGTTAGAGTATGAACGTTCCTGGTTTCCTAAAATGATCTGTGTGTGTACTGTCAGTGTACAGTCTCTGTATTCTGGTTTATATCGTGATGGACCAGTCTTTACTTGTGCCTACCTCCAGCTAGGTAGAATCCTGCAATAAACATGTGTGTTACATGAGACTACAGTGTTCTTTTCACTGCTACATATTTTACCCTATGAGTATAAACTTGTTTATTTACTAGAAATGGATATTTAAGTTATTTGCAGTTTGGGGTTTTAGTAATTAATCTGGTATGTACATTACTGAACATATCTTTGGTGGACAACACATTCATTTCAGTTTGGTATGTACTCAAGAGTGGAATCGCTAGATTATGAATATATCAGCTTCATCTTCAACAGACACCAGTAGCTTTTCCGGGAAGAAAGGCACATTTGTACTTCAACTAGCAATGCACGAGGGTTCAAGTCAACAATTTAAGAAATGGAATGCAGGTTTTCCAGTCTCTTTGGCCTCGGCAGCAGAAGCAAGGTGACGAAAGGAGCGTCATCCTTTGGAAAGTGTCACAGTGAGACGCACGCATTGTGCCGCCGCTGTGGCTCTAAGGCCTAGCACCTTCAGAAGTCGACCTGTGGCAAATGTGGCTACCTGGCCAAGTGCAAGAGAAAGTGTAAATGGAGTGCCCAGGCTAAAAGATGTAACACTACCAGGACTGGGCATATGAGGCACCTAAAAATTGTCTATCGAAGATTCAGACATGGATTCCGTGAAGGGACGACACCTAAACCCAAGAGGGCAGCTGTTGCAGCATCCAGTTCATCTTGAGGATTTCAATCAGTCATAAAATAAGTGTTCTGGTTTCAAAAAATGGAATTTAATTAAAAATCCTAAATCCATATTAAAGATTATGAGATGTCAAAAATATCAGCCCAGAACCCCTCTAGTAGAAACTTCATTTTATATTCAGGGAGTCTGATCCTGTGTTATCAGCTTTGTTGGGGTGCTAATGTGAGGAATCCACCAATATTAATTGACTCAGAATCTGTAGAGGTGGGCCCTGGGCAATGGTGATTCTGGATAGGCCCATGAATCTGGTGGGCAACCATCACTGAAAGCCTGTGTTTTAATCAGCCTGAGTTTTGCTTCTTCATTGGCTTCAAAAGCTGACTATTAGTGTATGTTTTTGGATAGGGCAGGAATTATGTATGTATGTGTATACATACATGCATAATTACATAATACATATAAACATTTTATATGGAAATTGAAGGAATTTGTTCCCATGATCCCATTTCAAAATGGCCACCGGGATGATGCCTGTCCACTAAATTAAAAATGCTGAGCAAACATGAGGCATTTTTTTTTCAAGTAAATGTTTAGATCACAATTCATTACCCTATCCCTATGAGGACATGGCAATCACTGTAACCACCATGATGGTGACATCAACCCAGGCTCACAGACAAGGGGAACCAAGAGATCACCTGGATAATCCAAGGCCGAAATGAAAACTACCAAAGCTGACTTTCTGTTACATCCTTTTCTTGGCTGGCCAGGCACTTCATTCATATCTTCTAGAACTCCAATTTCTGTTCTCCTTGAGCCTTTGATGCTATGCTTCATCTTAGTCCAGAGGCCAAGAGGCAATGCACATCGGCCTAGGGAAACTACCCTTGAGTCATTTCTGATATCTGGCCTCTCACTTCTTGCATATAAATAAGAGTAGTGGTGTGGAGGTGTGACAGCGGGAGCCAGGCTTTTTCCTTTTCACTCCTACACCCCAGAGCCGTTCAGAACGCCTGAGCCCTCCACTGTGTTTACTGTCAGACAGACCTGCTGAGAGTGAAGTGCATTGTCCAGGCACAAACTCCCCTGTCCCTGGACCCATGGATGACACTGGTGTGGCCCTGACTTTCTTATCTCCCTCCTGCATTGTCCACGTCATAGCCTTCTGACTCTTGGTTTTGCTGATGGAGATCCACCCAAGAGCATTGCAATAGAGAAGCACATGCAGCAGTCATTCAATTGATTTTATTTGTGATTAGATGTAGAAGTGACAACAGATGAAATGAAATTCACGCATCTAAACTGTGCCCTTCATAGTCTTAATTACCCAGCTGAGATGTGTCTTTGAGAGAGAGGTATAGATGCCAGGCCCTCGGGGATCTCCACATTTCCCCTCAAGGCCAAAAGCTGTGATGCCTCGGAAAATACCGTCACACACCAGAGGGCTTCCAGAATCTCCCTGGGGAGAGAAGAGGGGTGGGATGAGGTGAGATCAGTATGAGTTATGAAGAAGTTCTGTAGCACTTAGTGTGAAGAGCAGCCTAGATTTCACTGAAAATTACTGCTTAAAACATCAAGATGCTTAGCAATATTTTAATATGTATAGATTAATGAAAACTGCAGCGAAAGTTGTATTACATATTTTAGCCGCTGATTTTAAGATCAGCTGCCTTTTTCCAGAAAGCCATCCCTCTTGATTATTTTTTCAACGTGGAGTGAAACAGGCAGACGCAGATGATACACTTAGGTAAAGAGTAACTGCCATGTTTCCTGGTCCCTCTAGAAGATAACTATTTTCCCAAAGAAAGAAAATTGAAGTCCTCATTTCAGGGAAAAGCTGTCTTTATATCTGTATGAAGTAATAGATCATGTGAGAACTGTGGCCATCCCTGCTGAGATACATCCCCTCCTTGTTAGAGCGTCTGGAATGTGCAGCTTCAGTCCCGTAGGCTAGGCTGGATTCCTCAGCCGCCAGACTAGGGCACTGAGAGAACAGGGGAGCACTGCTGGGCCTCTGCGGGTACAGGGGCTGGTCCCAGGGGAGGGGCATCCTGGGATGCTGCTGTGGCTTCAGGGTGTTGTACATAAATCCCCAGGAGGGAAAGCCAGGTTCCTGGGTGCCTTCAGTGGAGGATGTGGGAGGCAATGAGTAAGGCAGGATTAAGTAAAGAGAAGAAAGGTGCTAAGGACAGGTGCCATTTCTTCTTGGCATTTGGCCAACCTTGGTCCTGAAGACAAGGCATAGTTCCTCTGACTCCTTGGCTGTTGATAGACACACTGGCCTCACCTCGGGAGACTCTTTGGAGTCTTGTGGAAAGGCGAGAACTAACAAAGCTAGAACCGAGGGTCTGAAAATTTGCGAAGTATTCTTTTTAATTCTTGTCTCTAATCAGGTCCTGTTCCTCATGTTTTTGGGGACACTGGGAGGGAGGCTTATACATTCTCTGGTGAGGGTCATGCCTGAAATTGTTTACTCTAGTCCCAGGTCCCTGGCCAGGTTTGGGAATGGCTGGCATTTCAAACATGTCCACATCAAAGGCAGTTGAGCTTTTTGGGGTTGTGGTGAGGTGGGAAAGACTGACGGCTCTCCAGGAACTCTAGAATTTTATGTATCTTGTTTGTATCTATAACATGAAAACTGAGAAACTATCTCACCATTTCTTCTAAGTGGTTTGCTTGTTTGTTTTGTTTAATATATGAAACAAAGTCAATGTATAGGTCATCAATGGTCCTAGCAGTGGATTCTTATTTTTACTGACTCTTTGGAGCTGAGTGTGTTATTTTATTCACCTAGATCTTACCAAATTTCAAAACACACAGTAGAAGGCTGAGCATGGTGGTACAGGCCTTTAATCCCAGCATTGAGGAGGAAGAAGCTGGTGGATCTCTGTGAGTTCCAGTCCAGCCTGATCTACATAGTGAGTTACAGGGTAGCCAGAGCTACCTAGTGAGACTCCCTGTCTCAACAAACAGACAGACAGACAAACAAACAAACAAACACAGTAGGAACCCGTAGAAGCCAATGCCCTGACAAGACTAAACACAACGTCACACCATCTACACCCATGTGCCTTGCTCCAATAGCTGACACACTCTGTCTCATTTCACTTACTTGGCACGAGTCCTTTCCACCCTTGAGGTCTCCTGCACAAATCATATTTAGTCCAATCACAGGATTAAAATTATAGTGTTTTTCATCATTGCAGATTTTTCTGTCTATGACAGTAATGTTGACTTCTCTCAGAGTAGAAGAGGGAGGTGAGTTATTCTGAATACTCCCCCATCCTGCAACGCGGCAACTGGTTCCTGGTTTCACATCACCTCCCTTTTTAGGCAGGGCGAGGATAGCCACGTTTTTGTTAATGGTTGCTTTTTTATCTAACTGTAGGAAGACAAACATAAACAGTTAAGCGTATGAAATGAATTGTTGCGGAATATTTGTCTAACTAAGCAAAGATGTGTTGCATTTGTTTAACTATGCAAGGTGTGTTACATTTATTTATGTTGTAGAATATTTGTTTAACTATGTAAAAATGTGTTGCTGTTTTACCTTGCCTGTCTAAGGCACCTGATTGGTCTAATAAAAAGCTTAACGGCCAATAGTGATGGAGGACCTAGAGGTGGGACTTCTGGGCAGGGAGAGTAAGGAGGAGGAGGAATTTAGGTTCAGGAAAAGAAAAGAAAAGAGATGCCAAGGAGACACCAGGGGCCAGCCAGACATGGGGGAAGCAGGAGAGTAGGACATACAGAATGAAAGAAAGGAAAACAGCCCCAAGGCAAAACGTAGATGAATAGAAACAGGTTAAATTAAGTTAAAAGAGCCAGTGGGAGGAGCCTAAGCTAAGACCGAACATTCCTAATTCATAATAAGTCTCCATGTCTTTATTTGGGAGCTGGTTGTCGGCCCAAAGAAAATGCCAACTACAATGAATATTAATGTTTGAACTTCTTACCTATCTCTGAGGGGCTCCCTTATTTTTACCAGATGGGGAACTAGGGACATACTTTTATGTAAGTGGTGAAACTTCAGAAGGTTTTGTGACTGAAACAACAACCAAGGTACATACCTGTAAAAGTTGCAGGTCACCCTCATGTGTATTCTGGTCAAAGCATGGGTAGGGAAATGCTTTCTTAATGGATAATATCTGTTTTTCTGGCTCATCCTTGTCTATTGAGTGAGCTCCAAGAATGACCCGAGAACGTTTCCCCCTGTAACAGACACAATACTAGTTACTAGTTTAATCAGGAACTGGTCATAATATGTGTTGAACAGTTTCATTATGCCATTGATGTAAATGTTGCTTTTGGAGAAATTTTGTTGCTTGAAAGAATATGCCTGCCTTGAAGGGTAAGGTGTTTATGAATCTGTTAACATTACTGTTTTAGATTTATGTAGCTTTAACAAAATATCCAGGGCTGGGTGTGTTATAAAGAATAGAAGTTTCCTTTGGCTCACAGTTTTGTAGTTCAAGAGCTCAGTGTCAACATCTGCTGGGCATCTAATGAGGGTCATGTGACATATCAGCTCATGGTGGAGAAGTGCTCAGAGAGATGAGTGTGTGTGAAGAGGATCAGCTAAGTGACAGAGGAGGCAAGAGAGGGACTAGAAACCGAGCTTGATTTATAACAAGCTACCCTTCATGGTAACTGGCCAACCCTGAAGCCTACATTCATCTCGTTACCAGAATGGAGCCCCCATGATCTGTCTCTTAAAGATCCCAATCGCCTCTCAGTGTGGCTACCCTAGGGACCAAACTTCCAGCAAATGAACTTTTGAGGGGACAAATGATGTTTGAGCCACCACACTTGTTATCTCCAACAGCTTATTTATAGCAAGATAACAGGTTTATAGGAAAAATCAAATGAGAGAAGTTCACGGCGGCAAATCCAAATCTTGGGTTTGTTTTCATTCTTTCCTCTCCCTGATTAGCTGAGGTAGAGGATTAGGCTGTAAAGCCCTGAAAAGCAAAGCTCCCAGGAGATCCAGAGGCAGGAAACAAAGGCAGCTGGGGGCTGGAAAACAATTTTTCTGACTGATCTCTTTGTAAGAGAACAAACTCAGATGGGGGAAAGCTTCCAGAAACAGACGGCTTAGCAAGGAATCCTATGTACATGCCACTCAGGGTGCGGACATTTCCGAATGCGTTCGTGCTTATGGCTCTTGTCATTCACAGCCCATTATACACCAAACCGAGCAATAGACACATTGTCTTTTCTCTATTGCTGGTCTCTGAGGCTGGTTTCACGTAAGACATCATAACTGTACATTCCAGAGCATGCTTTGATAACACTATGGTCTGTAAATTGCGTGGCCCCCAAACCATGAGTCACATGTAGCTACTAGGACTCTGGTGCATGACCAAAGAAATAAATTTGTATTCTTAGTTCAATGAAACTTATGTCGCCCACGTAGCACTGTGGCAGGAGCTTAGGCACCAGGAAAAATGCCATCATGTTGACAGATGAAAGAAGCCATTTGGCCGAGAAGGACCAGAAACCCTTCTCCACATGGGCTTTACTCAACAAATGGAATATGCTCGAGAGAAACGGGAGAGGTGGGTACTATGCAATGACCCATATAGGGTCAGGAGTCTAGTGGCCCACTGATATTTTTGCCTTACCTCAGTTCACTGGCTTATTAATTCTCGGGAGAGATCCTCCCTTTATAAAATAGCCAAAGTGATTTTATTTCCACTTAACAAATCCGTTTATTATCTTTCTTTTCTTTTAAAAAAATCTTTGATACAATGTGGTTTGATCATATTCACTCCTCTTCCTCCCCTATTTCCTCCCAGATCCACTTCCACCTCCCTGTGCCCTCCAAGCCAGTGATCTCTTTTTTTTTCCTTCATAGTGGGGACCTTCAGACAGAGCTTGCAGACACTGTGTCCTCATTGCCTTGGCTCCTTGTGACAAACCTGGGTTTAATTTCCTTTCAGATCAACACAACTTGTCAAGGATTTCACTTATATAAAAAATATTTATATATAAGTGACTTTCCCATGTGTTAGTGAGATGTCGTCTTTTTATTATTTCTCCTCATTAGAATATTTCTACAAAACTTTGACCCCCAAAACTTACAGCTTGCAATGGGCAGCAGTCAACACCCAGTCTTTTGCAATCAAAGTGCCAGCACAGATGTATTTTCCTTTAAGTAGGGCCATGTAAGGTCTTGAATGAGGAACCACTGTATCTCCCCCAATGATTCTTACACAGCCACCTGTTCAACAGAAAAGGGAAATTCAGGTGAGTGCCCACTCCAAGTAACTCTTCAAGAAAGCCATATTTCTGGGACAAGGCATGCCTTTAGAATTGGGAGAGAATTTGGTATGACCTATGTTTACCCTCCTCTTTTTCTCTATGTAGACCTTCGGATGTCTGACCCTAAGTCTTAGCCCTTGGGGCTCCTGAGAAGTCCCTGCCGTCACATCCACAGAAGCCCACTAGTGTTCCAGGGACCATTCTTCTGGAAACCTGTCACAACTGTGGCCTCAGAGCTCAGGCTTTGCCAAGGGCAGAGGGGTTATTGGTTGCTAGAGGGGATGCCTGTCCTGATGCAGCCCTAACTGCCCCCATTCCCTCTGGATGAGTGTTAATTGGAGAAGCAGGATGGGAATGGATAGTAGAAGCCTGTCACTTCCCCCTTCCACTCAGAGGCCGTGTGAAAACATAGTATGCACATTGATGTCAGCGCCTTGTAGCTGTGACCCTCCATGAAGACTTTGGTCCCTATGAGATTTTAGGTATTAAGAGCACCACTCTCACCGGGCAGTGGTGGCACACGCCTTTAATCCCAGCACTCGGGAGGCAGAGGTAGGTGGATCTCTGTGAGTTCGAGGCCAGCCTGGTCTACAGAGTGAGTTCCAGGACAGGCTCCAAAGCTACACAGAGAAACTTTGTCTTGAAAAACAAAACCAAAAACAAAAAAAGAGCACCACTCTCATTCACAAGTGGAGAGAGTAACACTGGTCTCCCCTGAGGTTCTGCTTCAATCCTCAGACCAAACATGGTGTAGTTTACACCCTTCACAGATAAGTTTAATGAGTAGAGTGAAAAGGAGTGGAGGTGTGTAAGTAAATAGTCCACTTTATTAAAACTTGCATGAGCTGGACCAGGATGAGAGACACCGTCAGAGGACAGAGAGACACATAGGCACAAGGCGAGTGTGTGTGACAGTGGAGAGGACCCCGTGCCCTTGGGGCGAGCTGCAGTTTTGCAACTTCTACACAAGATATTCTTGGATTCTCAAACACTTCTGACTGTTGGCCGAGAGTTATGGTTTCTTGAGTAGGGATCGACATCTCTTACCCCACTGATAAGTCAAACTAATTGCCAAATTCTTAAGTATCAGTGGTAGGCCCGGAACGTCTCATCAGATTGAGGAGGATGAGAGGCTGGAAAAGAGGGTACATGGTCCACTTTCCGTGAGGGAATAGAGAAGACAGAATTTTAGGCTCTAGAAATAGACTTGGATAGAACCAAAAGAACATTGGCCACACATCCCAAGTTTTCCTGGGGTGACTCTTACAGAGCTAGACTACAAAGGAGAGTCTGTGGACACCAGGAGTCATGAACTCGAGAATTTTCTCTTTTGTAGAGCTCTGTGCCTGAGCTCATGTCAGCCTGAGCATAAGGCCAGGTCTGCCACTAACTGGACTTAAGAAGGTTTGGGAAAGGATTAGTGTGGGCAGGAAGCTTTTAAACACTAGCAACTACTCCTCCCCATTCAGAACTAGGTTTGGTAGAATTTCGGAGGCAGGAGCTGTGACATTCAGACTTTGTTTTGAAAAGGTCTTCCAGGTTATTCTGACTAGTCCTGAATACAAAGCCTGCTTTCTTACATTTTTCCCTTTTTGGGTCACACAGCTCCTTCTGAACACAGAAAACCAAGTGTATTAGAAAAAAGCTGCTTTTATGGTTTCCCTTGAAGAATATATATAATTGGATTAAAAAAAAAAAACAAAATCCAATTATAAAGAAAGAAAGAAAAATCTGCTCAACTCTTATGGTTTGGGGGATTTGACGTGACTGGGTACCTGTGGGCTGTGCTGTGCAGGTCATGTGTCCACTTTTGGTCTCAAATATCTTTCCACCTTGTTTTAAAATTTCTTCTCATTGTTGGGTATAAGGTTGACACCAGAACTTCTTTTGGAATTCCTGCCCATTGCTTCTACCTCTAAAAGCTTATGGGTCCTGGGAGAAATCATGGTAGCCATTTTACCCCCATGCCAAGTTTCCTAGCAGGTTCTCCAAGGAACATGGAGAACCCCTCAGAAGCTGTTGTTCTCGCTACATTCCCACGGGTGCATGGATGGTGCGTTCGCTCACACAGGAATATGGATTACTACTTAACTACGCGGAAGAGCAGCTGGAGAGCAAATACTCCAGCTCTCCTAAGGAGTCAGCGAGAGGTCTTCCTTGGACGGAAGACTTGCCAGGGAAACACTGACCAAGTGTTCAATAGTGAGAAGCACCTACCCGGCCTCACTGGCTTCTGCTGTCTAGCTCAGACCCAGCTCAACTCTCTTCAAAGCTGTCTGTACAGATTTGGAGAGAGAACAGGAAGCCCCACCACTGCTTCCTTTCTTGAAATCTAGAGCTTGGTTTCCCAACTCAAGAGCATTTCATTCATTCGTTTGCTCATTTGCATGTTGTCTTTTAAAGCCAAATACAAGCTGCAAGTTGGCAGCAACTACCAATCGGTGGTTTTGCCAATTTTTGGAAAGAAATTACAAATAAATATTTTTTTCTTCTAAAATAAATATAATTCAAAAACGAATGCTAAACGCTGCCAGGCTTTGGGAATTCTATCGGTTATAAATAAGGCACCATTGTTAAAGCATCACAAAAACCCGCTCCGTTATGGTTGCGATGGCAATGCCGTGAGTCTGCCTTACCTTCAGGAAGTAGCAGGAGAAAAATGACAGCGGCAAGAGAAGACACCCGGGGAGCACAGAAGTTCTTCATTGTGGCTCACCCCACATCAATCAGCAGGGAACTCTGGTTTTGTTTCTTTCCACCTATATATGAGAGTACAAAGGATGTGGTTTCATTTCTTCTCTTTCAGATTTCTAGGTGTGGAGCTGGAAAATGAAACCAAAGGAGAGGAAAGCAGACGTGATCCCTCATCACGGGGCGGGGGTGGGGTGCGCATGTTTGACCGTGTTAGTGATGCGGGGTGCAGAGGGCCACGTGTCCTTCT
>CABHPH010062585.1:4008-17380 GCA_902168325.1 Peromyscus nudipes
AATATTTTAGGAAAAAGATATGACACACTAAAAAAAGCATGATATGTATTAAGAAGTATAAAAGATACTAGATCTGAAAGACATATTTTGTTTGTGCAATTGTATAAAATTGTATGGGGTGTGTGTGTGTGTGTGTGTGTGTGTGTGTGTGTGTTTATATGCATGCAGAGGCTGGGTACAATCTCTGGGTCTGTACTTTAGAAATGGTCTACCAGCAGGGTATGGTGGTGCATGTCTTTAACCCCAGCACTTGAGAGGTAGAGGTATTCCAGCCTGTTCTACAAAGTGAACTCCAGGAGAGTCAAGGTTATTACTAAGAGAAACTCTCTTTCAAAAAACTAAACCAAACCAAACCAAACAACACACACACACACACACACACACACACACACACACACACACACCAAAAAAAAGAAAAACAAGAAGTTATCTCTTTATCACCTTTACCACCTTTAAGAGAGGATCACTCATTGTCCTGAAGCCTGCTGAGTAAGCTGTTGACTGGTCAGTGAGATTAGGAAACTTGTCTTTGCATCCCCAGCATGTGAATGTTTTTTATGAAGGTTCTGGGAATTGAAATCATGTCATCCAGACCAAAAGATGCTTAATTGGTAGTTTTGGAACAGGTTTGAAGCAAAGGTAACAGAAAGTTAAGCTCAGAGTTGGGGAAAGGAGTAACTTTGAATAGGATTCCTAAGTTTTATTGAGAACCAAGATAGTTCAGACTGAAATAAAAGGAGACATAGCCATTTTCACAATTCCGAAGCATTATTCTGAAGCAGTCTGCTTGAAGCTTTTTAATCACCATCACCTGCCTTCCAGGAAATACTATATTAATTACTTTACATTCTCAGCTTATTGAAAGGGACAGCCTCAGCTTCCTATTGCCAGTTACCCAATCATTTCCTTCAGGTTTTTTCTTGACCCCTTCATCACCATTAAATAGGCAGATTCTATCCTGTTTACTTCCAGCCCCTCTCTACACACATGGGACATTGTTGTGCATATTTGCCAATTAACACTTTCAATCATTACACCAGCATCACTAATCCAGCTCCTTGTGTACTTGCTATCATGTGATTTAAGCCTGCTGGAATCCCTCCTTCTTATTTGATAGGACAGGAAACCACATCATTTATTTAAAGTTTTATTTATCCCCTTACTTTGCTTTAAAACAAAATATTTTCAAAGAATTGTTTTTATTTATGATTTCAGCATTTTGCTTTCTTTACATTGCAAATATTTTTCAATTATTTTATCTCTGTTTTGATCATAAGCCTCATATGAGTGCACTCAAAAAATGCTATTTTAGGCAAATGTAATAATAATTCATATATATTTCTGTTCATCACTGTTTCTTTTCTTTTCTTTTTTGGAAGGCCTGGGTCATGTTTCCCAGGTTTTCTTGGTTCATAACCAGAAAGTGACCTTTAGTTTAAATTCCTCCTACTGCAGAAGTGTGCAACCAAACCAAGTTCTATCTAGTCCTGTGGAATTTATAAAAAAATTCCATGTTATCCAAGCAGTCAGTCAGTGGACCGTATCTCAAGGTCTGTTAATCCCCTTTAATTTAATAATAGGAAAAAAATGATGTTAGGTCAGAAGAAAGATGGGAAAGATCTGAAAGGAATCAGGGGCAGGAAAGAAAACTATTAATTTTACTGTATCAAACAAATAAAATAAAAATCTGTGCATTAATGAGCCCAAGCATTTTTATTGAAAGTTGCCAAGAATATTAGTTTGAAATCAAGGCTGTTCACTCATACCAATTAATTATTTAGGGTTGAAGGTGTAACATTTCAACTTCTTCTGGCATCATAAGGATTATTTGAGGTAAAGAAGAAAGGCCACTACTTGCCCTAAAACTATAGTAAAGCTATGACTCAGAGTATAGTACTGCTTGCCTTAAGACTATAGTAAAGAGACCATTCAGAATATAGTTTTAAATATCTAAACACTTAAAGCACAAGAACAGCTTCTAATATGCTCATTAATCTAAGAAGGCTTATTTTTAATGTTTAAATATAATTTACTTCTTTTCTTTTGAAAGAGAGTCTTGTGATGAACCCAGAGCTGTCTGGCTTGCTAAATTGACTTGACAGTGAACTTCAGGTATGCCTCTGTCTCTAGTCCCCATTGCTGAAAATCCAGAAGTATGCCAGCATGCCAGACCTTTATGTTATTGCTCAGAACTCTGTGCTTACAGAGGAACAACTCCTCTGACTGGAAAATTCTCCCCAGCCCCCTAAAGAGTTTTGTGATAAACAAAGAAAACTGAGGTGTAAAAGTATAGGATATAAACTGAACAAATATTTTTGATCCTGTAATTGCTCTAGATCCCTATAATAAATATCTTTCAAGAACAATTCTATTTGATAAAACAATACACACAAATAGTAAAATGCTATCCTTTAAATATTTAAATATTGAATAATTTCATGGCCCCAAATGTGTGTATTGTAATAGTTTCTTGTTGTGACAAAGTACATGGTTAGAAGCATCTTATGAGAGAAAGGTTTCATTTTTGGTTTGGGACCTTTGTTTGTTTGTTTGTCTGTTACATTTAGAGGAGGTAGAGTAGATTATGGTGATATTTTATTTGTGCTGAAATGTGATTTTATTTGTATGTTAATAAAGTTGCCTGGAGATCAGAAGTCACAGTGAGCCATAAGCAGGAGTCAGGAGGTGGTAGTATGTGTCCTTAATCAGATCACATGGCAGGCAGAGTCTCTGTGTGTTCAAGGACACAGCCAAGCCTGGTGACACACGCCTTTAATCCCAGTACCAACCATAGAGACCTGGAGGTCTGTATAGACAGGCAATGACAAGGAAATCACGTGGTTGGGTTTAGAGCCAATGAGTAGGCAGAACAGAAAGGCAATAAGACAGGACACAGGATGAAGGTCTCTCTTGCTGGGGGAAGAGAAGGTGGTGAGGTGGTCAGATAAGGTAATAGTGGCTCTTGCTCTGATCTCTTGGTTTTAACTCTGTATTTGGCTGTGTTTCTTGTTTAATAAGACCGTTTAGAATTGCATCTACAGTAGTCTGTGGTGGCAAGATGTATAGGTAGAAGAAGTCTTCAGTTGTTGGGAGATGTCTTTCTGTATGCTGTGAATATATGTTGTTCCCATTGGTTAATAAATAAGCTCCTTTGGCCTATAACAAGGCAGCTTAGAGGCAGGTGGGAAATCCAAGGAGAGAGACAGGAAAGGGAAAGGCAGAGTCTAGAGCACCAGCCACAGCCTGGAGAAGGAAGATGTGGAAGTTGCCACGGCCACATGGCAACTTACAGATAAAAAAAAATGGGTTAAGTTATAAGAGCTAGCTAGCAAGAAGCTTGCAATAGGCCATAGGGTTTGTAAATAATATAAGTCTCTGGGTGTTTACTTGGGTCCAAGCGGGTATGGATCTGGGCCTGGGCAGAACTGGAGAAACCTTCTGGCTACATTCAGTGGTGGTACAGAAAACCATTATTGGCAGAAATGATAAGCTTAAGAAGTCTCTGAAATTTCAAGAGATAATTGCAAGCAGACTGAATGATATATAGAGAGATACTTCTAGAGAAATGTCCTTGCAGAGGAGAGATGATCTTTCTGCATATTATGAGTCAAACTGTGAGTTAACATGTAAAGTAACTCACAGCTGAAGGAAAGATGATTTATTTGATTCATGACATACTGTCTTTCTCAATAAAAGATTTCAAATAAATTTTGAGGTCTAAGCTCAGATTTAAAATAAAATGATGGCTAACCATTTGGAAGGGTTATAAGCAGATAGATAAAGAATCACAGATGTGAAATATTACTATGACTCTTCACAGCTTCATACAAAGGGAATAGAAGTTAAGACCAGGTAATCAAACATGAAGATTTTTGAAGAAAAAAAAAAAAAAGCTCCCCCAGGTATAGATGGCATTAGAGAAGTAAGAAAACGTTAGAGGAAATTGAACACATGAGGTTATAATGAAAAAAAAAGAAGTTAAAGCACTCAAAAGTTGTAATAAACAAAACTAATATAGTGATACATATACATATACATACATATGTACATATATACATATCAGGGGGATGTATTCAGAGAAGTATGGAACTCCCAAAGTTCAACAAACAGTTCAGGTTGATAATATTTAAAGGAAAAAATGGCTATTGAAATAGGAATGTGGGGCATGACCAACATAAGAAAAGCATAGAGCTGGGCAGTGGTGGCACATGCCTTTAATCCCTAATCTGCGCTAGGGAGGCAGAGCCAGGCGAATCTCTGTGAGTTCGAGGCCAGCCTAGCCTACAGCGCAAGATCCAGGACAGGAACCAAAACTACACAGAGAAACCCTGTCTCGAAGAAAACAACAACAACAACAACAACAACAACAAAAAGAAACAAACAAAAGAAAAAAAAAAAGGAAAGCATAGAATACCAGGCAAGGCAAAGTTCAAAGAAGAACCAATGACGTAGTTTCAATTTTTATAACTAATTCATTTAAGTACTCTGGGACAGAGAGAGTCCTAAAATTGAATGAATTTACGTCCTGATGATTTTCTGCCTTATCCCAACCACACAGGGATCGTCTTCCTCGTATCTGAAGAGACTTTTCTTCATGATTGAAAAAAAAAATCTTTACTTTCTATTTGCTTCATTCCCAAGATAAGTTTATTTGTATTCTTTATATCCACTGTGAATCAATAAGTAGAATCAAGTTTCAGGGCACTTGCATCTCATCTCACCTAGCAAGTGTTTCTTTCAGCAAGATTGTAAAAGCTCCTGTCTCTTATCTCTGTGAATTTGAATGCATTACATTTACATGATAAGCTGTAGTTCTCTGATAAGTCAACAAAGCTCACATATCCAAATCTTCTCAATTCTTTTTCAGCAACTGAATCTCACAACAGCCAAGAAAAATAAACATCAGCCGGCACCACTAGACTTCTAACTTTATGTATCATTGAAAGGGTTTTTTAATTTGGGGTATGCTGCTTTGAAATAGACCATTTCATCATGTTTTCTTTTCACTGGTAATCTTAGGCTAGCATCTTCATCTGCCATGAATAGAAGTGTTTTTTCTTGCTAGCACATCATTAAGGTCTTGCAAGAGTATAATAAATTACACCTCTTCTGTGCAGTTTTTCCAACCACTATTTCTTGTCAAAATGTTTAAACCTGAGAAAAACTGGGATAACTACTTGACACAGGAGCACAGAGATATTTTATACTGTCAAGGTTACTTACACATTTAAACTACAAATTATCATACTGCTTTAGGTACACTTAAAGAAGTGAGGAATGATAAAATCTTAAAATTCCGTGTAAAGCCAGACTTGATGTACAATTTTGGGGTGGGCAGTTTGTGAATGCACTTGCCAAAGTCAGGGTAGTTTTGCAACTTATCAATATTACAGTGCTGATATCCAATATTGTTAAATTACTAAAGCATGATGATGTGACTTAGCACCTTAAAGATCCCTTAAATTGCTTATTTTTGTTTTTTTGGTGTTTTTTTTTTGTTGTTGTTGTTTGCTTTTTGTTTGTTTTGCTTTGGGTTTGACTAGGGTTTTCATATTAATTGAGAACATTTTATTTTATTATGCCTTTTCCTGTATACCTTAAGAAGGACAACAATGAAAACAAAACAGGGCCAGGCGGTCGTGGCGCACGCCTTTAATCCCAGCACTCGGAAGGCAGAGCCATGCAGATCTCTGTGAGTTCAAGGCCAGCCTGGTGTACTGTAGAATAATTTCTAAACAGTCTTATTAAATAAGAAACACAGAGCCAAATACAGGGATAATAGCTGAAGAGATCAGAGAAATAGCAAAGAGCCACTGACTAACCTTAGCTTACCACCTTTCTGTAGCTTCCCAAGAGAGCTTCTTCCTGTCTAACCTGTGCTTTTATTGCCTTCCTATTCTGCCTTCTCATTGGCTATAAGCCCAGCCACATCACTTCCTCCTCACTGCCTGTCTGTGCAGACCTCCAGGTCTCTATGGTTGGTACTGGGATTAAAGGCGTGTGTCACCAGGCTTGGCTGTGTCCTTGAATACACAGACTCTGCCTGCCTGTGATCAGATTAAGGGCGTGTGCTACCACTGCCTGACTTCTGTTTATGGCTGACTATGACCTCTGATCTCCAGGCAAACTTTATTTATTAACATACAAATAAAAATATCGTATTTCAGCACAAATAAAATATCACCACAGTCTACAGAGAGAGATCCAGGACAGGTGCCAAAACTACACAGAGAAACCTTGTCTCAAAAACCAAATATATATATATCAGGAAAATATGTCTGAATTCATTAATTTTATGCATATTACTTATAAATATCTCTAATTCCTCAGTATCAGATAACAGAAAATGTAATACTGAAATTTTAAGTTTTTATATTTTATTGTGCTTCAAATGATTTGAAGTTTCACCATATCTTTTTACCTAGGAATAAATATGAATTAATATTAACTTCTCTTTGTCCTCTCTACACTGTTGTCTGTGATCTCTCATGAGTTCTTATCATAATGTTGAATAATACTTATTTTTACTTGTGATAATTCTCCACTAACCTCAATATAAATCATGTTTGAGATGCATATTGTACTTGCTGGACTATTTAATGCATAATGCATATGCGAAATATGGATGCCCTCCTCTAGAAAGAACATAAAATTCCTATTAAATATTATCCAGCCTTATTGAAATTTTTTCTATCAGGGCTGAGTGACATCTTTGTATTTCAGCATACAATATATAATTGTTAAAATTGTTTGTCCACTTTTCTATCATAACTAATATTTAAATTCAGAAAGATAAAAATTTTCTTTCCAAACCATATTTTACCTAATGAAATTTATATTACACTTTTGATACTGATGATTATTTTGTATTCATGATCCAAACTTTTTTCTCTTCATGATATTTTTCCAAGCTTTGTTATGATACAGATACTCAACATGAATATTCTAATATGTTTAAGTATGCCCAGTCTTTCTCTAAAAGGCAACTACAGCAGGAAAGAATGGGTGCAATAGACCTAGCATCCCACTTTGGAAACAATTACAGAATTCTGTTAATTTGTTCCAATTTTCACTGCTTCTAAATAACACAATGATTCTGTTTCAGTAATGAAACTAACCCTAGCAAAGAGGAAAGACTGAGCCATCTTATACAGTGTCTCTAGGTTCAGGCTTGCTGACTTTCACACAAGTATGAGAAAGTTTTAAGTGGTTCTTTGTAGTGGAATTTCTAAGCAATTTTATTAAATAAAAACACTGAACCAAATATAGGGGTGAAAGCCTTAGAGATTATGGAAATAGTGAGAGCCACCAGCTAACCTTAATTTACCATGCCCTAACTTCCAAAGAGAGCTACTTCCTGTCTACCCATACCTTTATTGCTTTGCTGTTCTGACCTCTCATTGGCTATCTTAGGCTAGCTCCCTCACTTCCTCTTTCTACACAGCTCTGTCACTTTCTGTCTGTCTGTACAGACCTCCAGGTCTCTATGGTTGGTACTGGGATTGAAGGCATGTGTCACCTTGCTGGCTCTGTTCCTCTGTTCCCTAGTGTGAACTTGAACACACAGAGACCCTGCCTGCCAAGTGATCGAATTAAGTGGTGTGCTACCACTGTCTGACTTTGGTGTTAATAGGTTGCTATTTCCTCTGATCTCGAGGCCAACTTTTTTGACATACAAATAAAATATTACCACATTTCAGCACAAATAAAATATCACCACAGTTCTTTCTGGTTTTTTTGTTTTTTATTTTATTCATGCAACTTAATGTCCATGTTAAGTTTGTACTTACTTCAAATATTTTAACTATTGTACATAGGCCAATTATTCCACGTTCCCAACATCAAATTCGATATAGTCTCAACTTTGATATTATCCCAGTTTTACACCAAAACTGGGCACCAAAAATATATGTCATTTCTGGCTCTTTGCGTTCATGATGACTTACTCTTCGTCAGATGATTTTATTTGGAATGGTCCTCTGAATAATATCCAATTCTTTCACTTTTAGAAGATACTTTATATCTTAAGATAAATCCATTAATTATATTACTAAAATTGAGTATTGAGAACTAGAATGATTAATTTTGGAATTTACTTATATATGTAAAGTACTGGTAAAACATACAACCTTGTTCTTAGTTTTGAAAATGTCAAAATTATAAAGAAAATGCAAGGTTTATTGATAAGAGGGGGAGATGACAGATTAAGAACAGGAAACTACTCAGGATACTGAAATCTTTTTGTATGCGACAGGATCAGCAGACACATGGCACACAAGAGATTAGTGAAAGTCACACGCTTTCAATACACAAATAGTAAATTTTTATTCCAAATAAGTGTTTAGGCAGGCATGTAGTTCCACCCTTGTAATTCCAACACTCAGCAGAAGCAGGAAGATCATGTTGGACTCATACCAAGTTTGAGTACATCATAGTAAGACTCTGACTCAACAAAACCACAGAAACAATTCATTTTTAAAAGTAAGTCAATCCCTAAAATTGTCAAGGAGCCAAATAACCTGCAATGCAGAATGTGGCATGAGTTTCTCACTAGGAAAAAATATATATTATAGTCTGACTGAATGGAATTTGGAAAACGTTGATGACCTAAGTAACTATGGAAAAGAGTGGATCTGTAAGACTAAAACTGTAAAGAATATTATATCACATGCTACAGTAATGCAGTATCTTCTTGTGAGAGCTACCTCTAAAGCCAGTATACATGTAGAGTATATTTTTAAAATTCTGTAAATTTTAAAGAGATGGAGAGAACTTTGTTTCTCACTAATATTAGTGTTAACACATAAATAATGGGTTAAATAAATATTGATCCAAGCAGGGCAGTGGTGGCACATGCCTTTAATCCCAGCACTTGGGAGGCAGAGCCAGGAGGATCTCTGTGAGTTGGAGGCCAGCCTAGTCTACAGATCAAGATCCAGGACAGGAATCAAAACTACACGGACAAACCCTGTCTCAAAAAACAAAAAAAAAAAAAAAAGAAATTATCTATAGCACACAGGATTAAAGATTAACATATAATACTGATTGGTATAAATTCTTGATATGATATTGATGTGTGTGATTAGTATGAATTAATGCTTATCATTTATGCAAATAGTTACATATATAAATATTTATTGATATGGATATATTGTTATATATATATATATATTTCCTTCTTGAAAAGCTAATAGAGTCTAGCAAAAAAATGCCTAGCAGAAATGAATATGCCCAGCATGTATAACTAATACCACTTTCAATAATATGATGCAGGGATACTTAGTAAAATGATCATTATACAACTGAGGTAAAAATAGAGATTAATTTAGATCTTGTATGCTGTTTCTTCCTGCTTTTATGAGTGAAATGTTCTCAGAACTAACAGAACAAGACCAAACAATACTGGGGCTATGGCACTGGAACATAAAATCCAAGTGAATGCTATCATGTCAAAACTGGTAATAAAAGAGTTACAAAATAAATACATAACCATTCACAGATACAGAATACTCATAAAATAAAGAGAATCATGAACACATGTACATTGCAAAGAATAAGATCATAAAAAAGCAAATAATTGTAACAGAAAGACTAGCAAATGACCTGTGGAGAAATCCAAAAATTTACAAAGTTTTCATCTTGAATGAAAAGCACAAATCCCTCATCATTTAATTGTGGGAAAAGGTAGGCTGTATGTTTCAAGTAGTATATTATGTGATGATGGAGGAAAAAAAAAAAGAAAAGAAAATCCAAAGTAAAGAAGCGAAACAATTTCTATCTCAGCTGAAAAATCAAAGTCTGTAGCTGTGAGTTTTCCAGTTCTGCCTGGCCCATGGTCAGGATAAATCTCTCTCACCCGCCAGTCCCACAGCCGCTCAGACCCAACCGAGTAAACACACAGAGACTTATATTTTTTATAAACTATATGACCATGGCAGGCTTCTTGTTATCTAGTTCTTATATCTTAAATTAACCCATTTCTATTAATCTATAAGTTGGCACATGGCTTGTGGCTTACTGGTATCTTACATCTTGCTTGTCATGGCGGTGGCTGGCAGTGTCTCTCTGACTCAGCCTTCCACTACCCAGAATTCTCTTCTCTCCTTGTCCCACCTATACTTCCTGCCTGGCTACTGGCCAATCAGTATTTTATTTATTAACCAATCAGAGCAACACATTTAACATACAGAACATCCCATAGCACGTCCCCTTTTCTTTTTTCAAAAGGAAGGGTTTAACTTTCACATAGTAAAATTACAGATAACAAATCAATATCACAGTGATGATCATATGTACCTTTGATTCAATTATCTCTACAAAAACTTCAAAAGCGATGTGTAATCTAAGGAACATATTAGTGGTGAAATTTTTTTTTTCTTAAATGGAGCCTTTTTTAAAATTCATTTTATATACCAACCACAGATCCTCCTCTCATCCCTCCTCCAGCTCCACTCCCCCCCACCTCCCCTCCCCCAACCCTCATCACCTCTTCCCACAAGGTAAGTCCTTTCATGGGGGAAGAGCTAAGCCTGGTAAAGTCAGTTGAGGCAGGACTAAGCCCCTTCCTTCTTTATCAGGGGTGAGCAAGGTGTTCGACCATAGGTAATGGGATTCAGAAAGCCAGTTCATGCACCAGGGATAGATGATGATCCCATTGCCGGGGCCCCTCAAACAGACCCAGCTGTACAACTGTCTACCCGTATGCAGAGTCTAGTCTGTCCTATGCAGGTTCCACAGCTGTTGGTCTAAGTTCATGAGTTCCTTTGAACTTGGTTTAGTTGTCTCTGCAGATTTCTCCATCATGATCTTAACTTCCCCTGCTCATGTAATCCCCCTTCCCTGTCTTTGACTGGACTCCTGAAGCTCAGCTTGGTACATGGTTGTGGATCTCTGCATCTGCTTCCTTCAGTTACTGGATAAAGGTTCTATGATGACAGTTAGGGTATTCATCAATCTGATTACTAGGGTAAGCCAGTTCAGGCACCCTCTCCACTATTGCTAGTAGTCTAGTCTGGTGTCGAACTCATGGATTCCTAGGAATTTCCCTAGTACCAGGTTTCTCTTACCCCATAATGCCTCCCTCTATCAAGGTATCTCTTTCATTGCTGTCCCACTCCGTGCCTCCCCCAGCTTGACCACCCAGTTCCCTCATGTTAAAATACTTCTTTATGTGCTCTATTTTAATAACATTAATAATTTATTTTAATAAATTTGCTGTTAGATGGTTGCATACACCTTTAGTCCTAGCATTTGCAGGGCAGAGGCAGTTAGATCTCTGTGAGTTCAAGGCCAGAGTGGTCTACAAAGTGAGTTTCAGAACAGCCAGGACTATTAAACAGAGAAATCCTGTCATGAAAAACCAAAGAAAAAATAAATTGCTTTATTTCAAAATTATTGACTTTATGTGAGAGTCTTTTGCCTCTCTGTTTACTTGTGTGTCTTTGAGTTCAGTTCTTCACATTGGCCAGAGCAGAGGATCAAATCCCCTGGACCTAGAGTAATAAATGGCATAAGCTCCAACATGGATGCTGGGAATTGAACATGGTGGTCCTAGGGAAGACCAGCAAATGTTATTCACTGATCTACCTCTCCACTCCCAAATTAATGACTATTAGAGATAGCTTTGAAAATATATCAAAGTACTTGATAATTTTTAGAATAGTAATCCATCATGAGGAATATGGAACAAAGCTAGGCACAAAGGGAAACCCATATCAATCAATCAAGTGAAGGTAATTTCATCCTGTACATGATATATTTTTAGAGAGTGAAGTTTTAAGGTTTATGAGTGTTTTGCCTGCAGATATGTATATACTGCCCCAGGTATGTGTTTCTACCACATGAGAGGGTCATCTAGGGGAGCAGCCAGGGCTCTTAAAGCGATCTCTTCATCCCCTGTGTGTGATAATTGACACATCATTCTCACCAAGCTTGTACTTTTAAATTTTGTGTTATTTTGTGGTCTGTAACTTCTATTACTCAGATAGATGAGTAAGTGAATTAAAAATATCTGAAAAAAATGAAGAGAGAAAGATTATTTGGGACATCCAATAATAAAGTACAATGAAGAAATGGAAGAGAATATTGTTATTAATATTTATTAGTGCAAATTACAACTTAGAAAACAATTCACAAAATGAGTATGGTAGATTTTAATATGCTTTTCAAAAACAGACTCCAACCTTCTTAGAAACAAGAAGAGAATTGGAAGAATCCTTGATAATTACTTTTATTTCTATTAAATCCAGTATAGTTTCCCTTTTTTGGTTTTAATCAATTGTTGGTCTAATTCCATTTATGTAATAATTTATAATTATCAAGCAATCAGAACTTCAATCCACAGATGTTTCTGGGAATATCATTCAGATAATAGTGCTTACAATGCTTCCACCTAGTAGATCAGAATAAATTCCTAAACTTCTGTGATATAAAACTTGCTCCTCGGTACTTTGAATTAGAATTTTTCTTCTATACTTCAGGACAATGATTAGGATTTCTGAGTCTTTGAAGTTGAAACCTCAAACTGAAGAACAAAAAAAATTTCCATCCTTTGAGGCACACAAACATTTAGTAAAATAGGAGAAAATTGACAATGTTCCATCATCCTTTGAAAATGAATGTTCAATATTAATATGATTGAAATTATTTATTTTAACACATCTCAATTTATACTCCATTCACAAAAAAAAATTAAAAAAAGAAATTCTAGAATATTTGCTACTATTTTAAAAGCATCTCCCCAATTTTTTTCAAAGAAACTAAATTATGAAATTCATGTGATAAGGGTATTTGGAGTTGGAACCTCTTGGTATGAGTTCAGATAGATATCATGAGCATGGGCTCCTTATATGGCAGAAGTCTCTTCATAAGTAAAGGACGGAAGACTTGACCTTATATCCTTTTTTTTTTTTTTTTTTTTTTTCGAGACACAGTTGCTGTGGGATGGTCTGTATGTCAAATGCTCTGATTGGTCAATAAATAAAACACTGATTGGCCAGTGGCCAGACAGAAAGTATAGGCGGGACTAACAGAGAGGAGAACTGAGAGAACAGGAAGATGGGAGGAGACACTGCCAGCCGCCGCCATGACCAGCAACATGTGAAGATGCGGGTAAGCCAGGAGCCATGTGAGAATGTATAGATTTATAGAAATGGATTAATTTAAGATGTAAAAAGTGGATAGCTAGAAGCCTGAGCCATTAGGCCAAACAGTTGAAACAATAAAGTCTCTATGTGTTTACTGGGTTGGGTCAAAGTGGCTGTGGGACTGGCAGGTGAGAGAGATTTGTCCTGACTGTGGACCAGGCAGGACTGAAGAAAACTCCAGCTACACAGGGTTTTTTCTGTGTAGCTTTGAGCCTTTCCTGGAAATC
>CABHPH010062589.1:0-11919 GCA_902168325.1 Peromyscus nudipes
ATACATTGTCAAAGAATGGGTTAAACCTAAAAAACTCTTGGCACAAAACATCCAAGACATTGGGGATACTATGAAAAGACCAAATCTAAGAATAATAGGAATAGAGGAAGGAGAAGAATCTCAGCTCAAAGGCCAAGAAAATATTTTCCACAAAATCTTAGACAAAAATTTTCCTAACCTAAATACCTAAATAAGGAGATGCCTGAAAAGGCACAAGAAACATACAGAGTACCAGATAGGCTGGACCAGAAAATAAAGTCCCCTGGCCACATAATAATCAAAACACTAAACAGAGAACAAAGGATTTTAAAAGTTGCAAGGGAAAAAGACCAAGTAACATATAATGGCAGAACTACTAGAATCACACCTGTCTTCTCAATAGAGACCCTAAAATCCAGAATAGCCTGGGCTGATGTGCTGCAGACTCTAAGAGAATACATATGCCAGCCCCAACTACTATACTCAGCAAAACTCTTAATCATCGTAGATGGAGAAAGTAAGATATTGTATGATAAAGCCAAATTTAAACAATATCTATAATCTAGCCCTACAGGAGGTCCTAGCAGGAAAACCTCAACCTAAGGAGGTTAACTACAACCATGGAAACACAGGGAATAAATAATCTCAGACCAGAAAAATTGAAAGAAGGGAAACACACACACACACACACACACACACACATACACACACACACACACTCACACACTCACACACTCACACACCACCACCACCACCACCACCACCAAAACAACAGGAATCAACAATCATTGGTCATTAATATCTTTCAGCATTAGTGGTCTCCATTCCCCAATAAAAAGACACAGACTAACAGAATGGATGCAAAAACAGGACCCATCCTTCTGCTGCATAAAAGAAACATACCTCAACATCAAGGATAGATATTACCTGAGGGTAAAGGGTTGGAAAAAGATATACCAAGCAAATGGACATAAGAAGCAAGCTGGTGTAGACATTTCAATATCTTAAAAAATAGACTTTAACCCAAAACTAATCAAAAGAGATGAGGAAGGACACTATACACTCATCAAAGGAAAAATCCACCAAGATGATGTCTCAATTTTCAGCATCTATGCCCCAAACACAAAGGCAGGCACATTTGTAAAAGAAACACTACTACAGTTTAAATCACATATTGACCCTCACACATTGTTAGTAGGAGACTTCAATACCCCAGACTCACTAATGGTCAGGTCATCTAGACAAAAAGTAAACAGAGAAATGTTGGAGCTAACAGATGTCATAAACCAAATGGACCTAACAGATATTTACAGAACATTTCATGCAAACACAAAAGATTCTCAACAGACACAAGAAACTTGAAATGACCCTTGCATCTTATCAGGCCATCACAGATTAAAGCTGGATATTAACAACAGAAACAACAGAAAACTTATAGACTAATGGAAGCTGAACAACTCCCTACTAAAAGAAAGAATGGGTTATAGTGGTATTTTATTTGTACTGAAATGTGATTTTATTTGTATGTTAATAAATAAAGTTGCCTAGGGGTCAGAGCTATTAGCAAGCCATAGCGAAAGCCGGTTGTGGTGGTGCACGCCGGTAGGATTTACTGAAGGAGGCACACGCCTTTAATCCCAGCACTTGGTAGGCAGAGCTAGGTAGATCTCTGTGTGTTCAAGGATACAGCCTCATTGGAGACACACGCTCCAATGTGTGTCTGGAGGTCTGTACAGACAAGCAGTGACGAGGCAGTCATGTGGTTGGGTTTACAACCAATGAGAAGGCAGAACAGGAAGGCTATATAAAAACAAACAGACAGGAAGTAGCTCCCTTTCGGAGAGGTCTCTTGGCTGAAGAGGCTAGCTGAAGCAGGCGGGTAAGGCTCTTAGCTCTGACCTCTTGGGCTTTTATCTTTATATTGGCTCTGTGTTTCTTATTTAATAAGATGGTTGGTTACATCTACAATGGGTCAAGAAAGACAGAAAGAAATTAAAGACTTTCTAGAATTGAATGAAAATGAATATACAACATATCCAAACTTATGGGACATGCTAAGAGGAAAGTTCATAACACTAAAGTGCCTACATAAAAAAAAATTGGAGGGATCTCACACTAGCAACTTAACAGCACACCTAAAGGCTCTAGAACAAAAAGAAGTAAGCACACTCAAGAGGAGTAGAATTCAAGACACTAAAATCAAAAACCCAAATAATCCAATCAAAAGATGGGGTAGAGATCTAGACAGAGTTTTCAATAGAGGAAGCTCAAATGGCCAAGAAACACTTAAATAAATGTTCAAAATCCTTAGCTATCAGGGAAATGTAAATCAAAACTACTTTGAGATTCCATCTTACACCTGTCAGAACGGCTAAGATCAGTAACACAAGTGATATTGCATGCTGGCAAAGTTGTGGAGCAAGGGGAACACTCCCCCATTGCTGGTGGGAGTGCAGACTTGTATAGCCACTGTGGATATCAGTATGGTGGCCCTCAGAAAGTTGGTAATTGATCTACCTCAAGATCCAGCTATACCATTCTGGATGGTATATGCCCAAAAGATGCTTCAAGGTACTACACTTGCTAAACCATGTTCATTGTTGTTCTATTTATAATAGCCAGATAATGTAAACATCCTAGATGTCCACCAAACAAAGAATGGATAAACAAAATGTGTTACATTTACACAATGATCATTACTCAGCTGTTAAACAAAATGACATGAAATTTGTAGGCAAATGGATGGAACTAGAAAAATTCATCCTGAGTGAGGTAACCCAGACCTAGAAAGATAGATATGGTGTGTATTTGCTTATATGTGGATATTAGCCATTAAGTAGATGATAGCCAACCTACAATCTGTAGTCCCAGAGAGGTCAAATACAGAGGAAGTGTCTGGGGGTGGATAGAATATATTTTTATGGGTGGACTGGGAGCAGAGGGGACAGGAATGGGAGGATCAGATGGGGAGGGGAAGGTGGGGTTGAGGGAAGGAATGTAGGGAGGTCAGCTGGATTTGAGGGGTGTTATGGAAACCTAATGCAGTGGAAACTTTCTAAAATATATGAAGGTGATCCTAATGAAGTTCCGAAATAATTAGGAAGATGGAGTACCAACTGTCTATCTTTTGTCACCAAAGCTTTCAGTACCAGAACTGGGTTATATCCAATTGGGTTGTTGGCCAAAGGGGTCCCATGGGAATTTTCAAACAATTCAATTCAGGCTGTTGCCAAGATAATAGGTTGCTCTCTGCAAATGGATGGCAAAGTCCCATTGCTGAAGACAACACCTACATATCCCACTGAACAAGGAGAGGTTGAGCTGGTGCCTGCATCAAACTTTCTCCCCTATGTTCTGATGTCCTTGATATGGGAATGTACCCTACCGGCTACCCAAAGAGAAAATAAACACCAATGTAGACACTAAACCTTTGATCTACAATCAATTCTGCCATGGTGGCATGAAATTTGTGGAGATAGCCAACCATTGTCTCATTTGACTTAAGGCTCACTCCATGAGATGGAACCTGTACTCAACATTGCTTGGGTGACCAAAAACCAGAGACCAGGTAGTCCAGAAACCTAGAGTAAAACTAAACACTATTGGTCTGAAAAAATAAGTTTCCTAATATGTATATAAGGAAAAATATATTTATATACCATCTAAATTACATGGGGGACAGAGCCCTTTCTGGATGTAGGTCATTGCCAAATGAAGCTCCCTGTACCAGGAATGGGTTACATCTTATTGAGTAGTTGGCCAAAAGGTTCCCATGGGAACCAAGGTTATTGCCAAGGCTATTGTTTGCTCTTCACTAACTGATGATAAGACCCTGTTGCTGAAGACAACACTTACACAACTCACTGAACACAAAGAATTTGGGCTGGTGCTTACCTAGAGCCTTCACCCTTATGGACTAGTGTAAATGGCACTGGAAACTACTCTGCAGACTATCAGAGGGGAAAGGTAAACACCAACCCAGCTACAGATCCTGTGATCTACAATGATGACCTGCTTGTACTATGAGCTAGAGCAATGGTGACACAAAGCTTGGGGGCGTAACCAACCAGTATCTGATTGGAATTCAGGCCCACTCCATGAGATAAAGCCTATACCTAGTACTGCCCAGGTGGTCAAGAACCTGGGAACCAAATAGGCTGGGGCCCCAGGGAATAAGACAAATGCTATTATTTTGACAAAGGAATGTAACAATAAAATGACTCCTAATAACATTCTGCTGTATTCTAATACTGTCTCTCACTCAGTCATCATCAGAGAAGCTTCCTTCCTCCTGCAGTCGATGGGAACAAAGCCAGACAGTGCATAGAGTGAGAGACTTTGGAATACTTAATCCTAAGTGGGATTTCTCCACCAAATCTCTTCCCTGAGGGCTCAGGGAACCCTGATGAAGATGAGGTGGAAAGATTTTAAGAGCCAGAGGGGAGGAAGGATACCAGGGAAATAAGGCTTTCTAAACTCAGCAGGACCAATGCACATATGAACTCACAGAGACTGTGGCAGTGTGCACAGGGCTTGTACAGGTCTGTGCCAGATGGGGTCCCAGTACTGAAAGAAGTGGACACAAGCTCACACCCCTAACCCAGAAGCTGTCTCCAATTGATGACTGCTTGCAAATGAAAATTCAGTTTTCTCCAGTGGAGTCTCACTTGGAATACAAATCACTCTTAAAGTCAGGTCCCGTACTCAGCAGTAGATGGTCAACACAAAACAATCTAAATGGCATCCCCCCCCCAACCCAGGACATTTTTCTTTTTTAATCTTTCAGGTCCTTTCATGGCTTCTGGTTTTTTGTTTTTATGGGATTTGAGTGTGTATGAACATGCACGTCTCTGTGTCTATGTGTGTTTCTTGACCTTTTTCTTAGTTCTTTTCCCTTCTGTTTGTTTGTGTTGTTCTGTCCCAGTTTGGCTCTTTGTTTTTTATCTTATTTTATTCTTTTTTTTTCTTCTGTTTTTTCGAGACAGGGTTTCTCTGTGTAGCTTTGCGCCTTTTCTAGAACTCACTTGGTAGCCCAGGCTGGCTTTGAACTCACAGAAATCTGCCTGCCTCTGCCTCCCGAGTGCTGGAATTAAAGGCATGCACCACCACCTCCTGGCCTTATTTTATTCTTATGCTCTAGATGCTTGTTTGTTTTCTAAGGAGAGGGAGGAGGGGAGGGGAGGATCTCAGAAGAGCTGGGGTGGAGAAACTGTAATAAGAACATAGTGTATTTTCAATGAAGGAAAAGTAGGGACAAAAGTGGTAGTTTCCGGAAACTGCAGGGAAGACTTTTGTATTAGCTGTAGAGACCGCTCTATGCTTCTTCAACAAAGCTTTTCTTTTGTGTTCATTCAAGTTTCCCATATTAGCCTGTGCTGTTGCACAGCAGGATTACAGTGCTATTTACTGACACAACACCTTGCTTTCCCAGAACAATGGCTTGACATGTTATTATGGAAATGTGTTTCTTGATTTAAATATTGTGTAAGTCTGAGACTCCTTCCATCCCCATGAGAAAGTAGCTCTAGCGTGGTGGTGTGATTCAAAGGGGAACACAGTCAATTTAGCATCATTAAGTTGGAAAAATTATTATGAATTCATTTGCAGAGGAAAATCAACATGGAATGGTTATAAGATGTCATCTTACAGTGTAGATTGTGGGTAATGAAAACGTCCCTTTAGAAGAATACAGGCAGGTGTGTGGGAGTTGGCATAGGGATGATTGTTTATGGAAGTGGTTATGAAAAGCACAAAACATTTGAATAAAACATGGGAGGGAAATGATGAGATTTGTTGTTTTAAAATTTCTTTATTAAGCAGTAATTACTTTCTTCTCCTCCAACTGTAGTGCAAACAATTATTGAGCGCTCACTAAGAGACTTGAGAGTAACGTATGAAGAGCAATGACAAGAAGACTATAAATAACTAAAATCAAACAATTTCTTAAGGCTGGATGATTTAAAAAATGTCCTCGGAAAAACAAGCTTTGACGTGTGACTTGACAGCCATGTTCGTGAGTACTGTTTATTTGTTGCTCGTTGGAGAGCAGACTGCACAGCTGCTTCACAGTGAGGTGTCTGGCAATCGTTTCCTTGAAGAAGTCATTCTGAAAAGTCTTGTATTAAAAGTAAGTTTCCAGCCATTACATTCAATTATAATTTGTGAGACGAATATAGAGCATATTAGTCAAATAGGTGACTACTATAATTTAATTAACATTGCATTCTGCAGATCTACCATTTCTCTCAGTTACTTTTCTAACAGTGGGACAGAACACCATGACCAAGGCAACTTATAAAATAAAATATTTAATTTGGACTCTAATGGCTACAGAGGATTAGAGTCCATGGCCATCATAGTGGGTCATGGCAGCTGGCAGGCAGGTTCGGGAGCTCACATCTTGATCCACAAGCCCAAGACTGAGGAAGCTAACTGGGAATGGTGTGGGCTTTTAGTGAATTCCAGATGCATTCAAGGTGACCACCAAGATTGGTCATCACATCACTACTTTGGAGGTTTAAGGGAACTTACTAAACTCAAAGGATTTCTTAGTGGACTCAGGACTTTGTTGGTATAATGGGTAGACAAGATTTTTTCTTTTCTTTTTTCTCTTGATGTTTTAAGATCTTCTGTGGGTGAAACTTTTGAATGTCTCAATGAAAAGTGTTTCCTCCACGGTTTTAAAGTTATTTTTGTCACTGTTACTTATTAACATAGTATGGTGGTGACAAGGAGACATTAGGAACACTAATAGTGAGACACCCATTTTAAGCTTAGGAGAAATGGGAGGTGACTTACATAGTCAGGGTTTGTAGACTCTTGAGAGTGGTCATTTCCATATATCTCTGCTTTTGTTTGGCTGAGGCTTAGCTTCCCTCCACTGTCCTTCATCTCACTGGCTAAGTCTTTTCTTCTACTGAGAGACAAATAACTCCGGAGCTTGTCCTGTCATCTCTCAGTGAGGGAGTTGATAAAATACTTAAGTTTCAGAAAAAAAAAAGACGGTGGAATATAAAAGCTATCGTGAGTATAGCGGAGAAAGGGAATGTAGCCCAGGAAAGCGGGGTAGAGAGGTGCTCATTAACACATTGCTGATTTCCTGAGCGTGTTGAAAAGTCATTTTATGTGTTCATAACCAGCTTTGCAGAAGTAATGAGAAGACCAGCAGGAAACCCTTTCTGCATCTAACCCACGCGCCTCACTGTCGCTTTCCTCGGGAGATGGAAACGGGTGGGCCAGTGTTGGCTAACTTCTTTCCAAATCAGTAAAACGTGTTTTTCAAATACTTTGCCGTCTTAAACTTTGTTCCCATTCATCTATGTAGTGGACGGATAACTCCTGAGTCAATGGGCTGTATGTTTTCAGGGAAGTAGGTCTTTCCAGCAGTCTACACAAAGATTCTAAGATACTGGCTTGACGCCCATGTCTCCAAGCACCTGGATGCAGCATGGTTATGATTTTACATCATGTTTATAACCCAACTGCTTTCCAAACATTTGTTGGTTTCTTAAAGGAAGTGCTAGCCTAGACCTTTTCTCCTTGAATTGGGGTCAGGCATCATTTTTTTTTTAAAAGCTGTTTAAAAATGTGTGGGTGGTTATCAGCATTACTACTCATCACCTACCACTTACATCCCAAAGCAATCGTTTCCTGTCCCGTCCTCAGACCAGGTGAGGCACAGGATGTGAGATGGGGGATGTCCTGGTGCTTACTTGTTGCTATCATTAGCTGTCTAGGAAGTGTTCAGGACCTTGGGAGGTGACTGAGACATTTCCCAGATTCTCCAGATGCTCCTGAATAGCCTCACTCCTGCCTTAGAAGGAAAAGACCCCTTTGGAACGGGGCCATCTTCACAGCTTCTGCAGTTGCTGAGCCTGTGGGGCTGGACACAGAGTTGGGATTCTCTGCTTTTTACTTCTAGCAGCTGTAAGGGGTGTGCATCTTTTGCATGCTCGTTTGTTTCATTTCCCCCCTCCTTTTGGGATTTCAAGTAATTAAATGAGGGATAAAGTTTATAATTTTACTTTATTTGACAAATTCTAAGACTCATTAAACTAGAAGATTTCTTAGATGTCCAACTTTCTGTTTTTGTCAGCAAGAGAATGAAAACTAAATAGAATAAGGAACCACCAGAGATTATGAAAGAGAATCTGCATAGGGGTGGATGATTTTGTCTATTTTGACTTTTGAATGGGCCTTTAAATAAAAGTCTTAATTTGCCCAACACAGGAAATCTGATTTTTTATTGTGTTATTTTTGTTATAATGTTATGGTTTTTGCTATGTACATGTTCTGCTCGTCAAATGCAAAGAGAATATTATTCTTGGAACATTTTCACAGAGTCCAGGAGCCATTTGCTCAGTGCATCCACTTCTAAAAACAGAACCACTTTCTATTGTCCTTCCTTCACATAAACTTTCCATTGCTGCAGATAGCAAGTAGTTTCTGAAATGTGTTTCTCTCATTCTTTCAGTACTGTTCCAGAGTGACCGCATAGGGCCTCTCAGAAGCAGGCCAGCATGCGGATGGCAGACTGAGCTGTGGTATGAGTCTGTTCCACAAAAGCATCACTTAGTTTTCTATTAGACCTCAAGGGATGACCTCATGTCTTGTGGGCTGCAGTCCTGTGTGTTCGGTTTGCTTGTTTTTCCTGCTGTGTCTGCTTTCTCAGCACGCTCTTTCCTGTTCTGTGTGAAGGGAGAAGGAATTCATTCTTCCCTTGTCTTGACTTTTATGCAACTTATTCCTTAAAATGCTTTACCATGATAGAGTCTTAGGTACTTACAATGAAATAATTGGACATCACAGTTAACATTATCTTGTTAATGTTATCAAAATGGCATTAATGAGAATTGTCAAAATAATCTTATTTGCTTGGTCTATGAACCTATATGGTTTCTGCTGTTTTAAATTCATAACCCAAATAAATTTATTTAGTGGTTAAATTGTTGATTTTTCTTTTTAAATATATCCAACTGTAGTGTGTGTGTGTGTGTGTTACGCTTGCTAATGTGGGTGTGTGCATTTCTGTGTGCAGCCACACATACACGTCTCTACTTGTGCATGTGCAGGACAGAGGTTGACTTTGGGCAGCTTTCCTCTCTTTTTGAGACACGGTCTCTAACGGAAGCTCATTTGTTCAACTCGGCTAACTGGCCAAAGAGTTTCAGATACCCATCTGCACCTCCCCTGTAACTAGGGCCCAGGTTTGGGCACTGCCACACTTAGGTTTTACATGGGTGTTGCAGACCTGGACTTGGGTCTTCATGATTACCATTAACATGTTACCAGCTGAGCCACCTTCCCAGTCCATCCACCCCCAACTATCATCATAATGGACAACCTATCCAAGATTCCCAGTTACGTGTACCGGCAGACAATGGTACAGAAATTAAATTTCACCTTAAAACATAATTCAGTGATGTGTTTTTGAGAACTGCTTAAAACCAGAGAGAAAACTGCTTTTTCTCCTTGGCTCTGTGAGGAAAGTTCTGAACATTTTTATTAGCGCTGGTTCAGAATGAAGACTGTGTAAATGACTAGAGACAGAAACTCTATTTTAGTTCTCATCTTAAAGGAAAAGAATAAACCTTCCTTTTTTTCCTCTTCTTAATCTGTCACAATCTCCTCCCTCAGGATCCTTAGCCCTTGAAAGAGAGAGAGGGAGAGAGAGAAAGAGAGAAAGCCACAATGCTAAAGTTACAATTTTAAACAACTTATATATTTACATAAGTGGTCTCAAAACTGGGAGTGGGCTATATTCCAAAAACTATGTTAATAACATTTTTAAACTCATAAGTGATTTCTCCTTAAGCAGTTTCTGATTGGACAGTGATTGCTATGGCTTCTGGGGGCATGCACTTGGCAATGTAAATTAAAATGATTTTGCCACTGTAGTGAGAGACAGTGATTTCAGTCTTGGACTTTACACACACACACACACACACACACACACACACACACACACACACACGCAGCACTGAAATGCCTACAGTGTATGTACAAAGGTGCCAGCTACACGATTCCAGGAAAGAGTGAATCATTGAGAAAAGTCTAGACACCAAGTAGCACCATGTTTGTGCAAATTTTGAGACATTATTTTAGTGGAATATTAAGAAAATTTAAAAAGTGGTAATATAGATGGACCTTTTTATTTTCAATTTCTGCTGAGTATAGAAATGTCCTAACATATTAAATAACAAAATGGATTAGTTTATTAGCTTTTTAGTTTTATCTTGGAGGTCATATATGTATCTCTGCGTGAATACACACATGTGAACTCTGGATGACTGTGAACCAAGATTCTCAGTGATGGTTTCTGCGTGATAGAATTGGAGATGGTTTTCAAGATCCCTTGCCAGTTTCTGCATTTGTTATCTTCATGTAACAGCTATGGATTTACAGCTAGAGAAAGCACTGACGTTGTTTGCAGTTCTTCTACTGACAAGAGATCATTTTATTGCTAGCTTTCATCATCAGTCTACGGACATGGAGAAAGTGTCAGCAAAAGCTCTCACCTGTCCCTGAGGGTGTACTTCCTCTTTGTTCTGAGGTTAAGTTTTGGGTAGCTTGGGCTTTTAATCTTGCACCAATGATAAGGCTGGAAGGAATGGCTGAGAGACTATGAGTCTGATCATGGTGGCAGCCACCTCAATGCACAGCACTCTGGCAGACATCCAGAGAAACCCTCAGAGAGGGAGACATTGCCGTTCATCGGCTGAGTGTTCTTCAGGCAAAGGCTGTGTACTAGACATTACCACAAAGTGATATCAACCCTAAATTAAATTAAAGCTATTTATTTACTTATTGTGAGTAGTGCTTTTTAATTCATTAAAAAACCCTAGTATATACAAAACAAGATGCATTTTTTTTCAAGAATTAAAAGTATCTTTAAAAATTTAAAGTGGGAACATGGATGACATGGAGCTGTTTCTCTTAGGAGCACTTACACAAACACATATGGACACCGGAATTATTACACACAGGTCAAAGTTGTTTAGGACAGTGACAGGACCTCGAGCCCCCCCCCCCTCCCCGCACATATCACAGCTCCAACATGGCAGACAATGAGGATGTTGGGAATGTGTATTTGCCTTTGGTAAAAGCTATTTATTTTTCAACTAAATCCCTATGTCTTTTTCTATGAAGCCCATAGTGGGCTCTTCTGAAGCATGCTTTCTAGTATAACTCTTGCTGCCTTGAAAGCTGAAACTCTCCATAGTCACTCGGAAGCTTGCTGTGGTCCAGATGTATGGTTTATGTCTTCCAGCCAATGAGTCTGGGAATTATTTCCCTGAAGAAGTATTGATGATATTTTTCCATGTTGACTCTTCCTGGGTGCACTTTAAACTTCAATTGGAGGTAAGTAAGGAGCAGCCCTGGCAGCAAGGTGTGTCTGTACAAATGTGTCTCCATTAACTCCCATCTGTCCACATTTATATCCACACATATGAGTGTGTGTGAGCACACATGGCAAAACTATCTTCATAAAGCCAAATAAAGTGTTCAACTACAGCTGAGTCTACCCAATTACAACCCTGATAAAAATAACCAGCAGAATTTAATCCTGCAGATTTTCTTAAGATAGAGTATCCTCTATATGATCAAGGAAATATGAAATAATGCGGGTGAGGCTATTAAATGATATTGAGAGGAGGTTAAAAACTTCACTCTGGAGGTTGGTCCTTGAGGAAAGATTTGGAAAAACGTCTTTCTGGAGGAGAAGGTGAGGAGTGGGTAATTGAAGAGGAGAGATAACTAATTCTAAGTAGGGAAACTGTAGAGAGAAGACACAAAGGTAAGATATCTGGAGTTTGGGAGGGACGGAGAGAAAGCTGGCAGGACCCATGAGCCATGGTGAAGTGCTAGAAACACCATGGCTATTTAGAGAAACAGAACTTCACGATGGTAACTATCCTTGGCTGCTGGCCTATAAGAGGT
>CABHPH010062603.1:2685-13931 GCA_902168325.1 Peromyscus nudipes
AGAAAGACCCCAGCGTCATCAGGACCCGGCATGCCTGGAGAAAGACCCCAGCGCCATCAGGACTTGGCATGCCTGGAGAAGACCCCAGTGCCATCAGGACTCCGTATGCCTGGAGAAGACCCCAGCGCCATCAGGACTCCGCATGCCTGGAGAAGATCTCTAGGGCCATCAGAGGTTTGGTGCAAGGACAGTTAGAGATGCTGGAGAATCCATCTAGAAGCATCCCCTAGGCACTATGTTGTGCCTGTTTTATTCTGGAGAAATTTTTGTTTTCTTCAAAGGTGTAGTATCTTACATGATCAGAGGAAAATATTTTTAAAATGCTGCCTTTACTAAGTAAAAAATGTGCATTTTCAGAAATGAATTTACTATTTCCACTAATGTTATACATTAAAACATTTCCTGTGAAATGTTGATTAGAAGGGAGAAATTTAAATACAATATTCCCTAGTGCCAATTAAAGTCAATAACTATAGAACCCCTGCCAACTTGCTCCATCTATGTGCGCACAGAGAGACTTGGACTCAGGCCTGAGTCCGTTCTTAGGAGGAAGGGGAGGTTTGACTTTCTACGATGTATGGTAGCATTCCATAGCTGATAGCACACATCTTCTGGTGCCTGTTATCAAAGATATAGAACGTGCTGTGGGAACTGAATCTCTGTGGCAAAAATACCCGAGTTTGTTCGAAAGCTAGGTAGAATTTTGTAATGGAAATGGGAGAAAGGCATTGAGACCAAGAGAACAACTGAAGAAGTCAGTCAGGGGATATCAAGTTGGCCACTTGTGGCTTGAGGCTGTTGCCAAAAATCATCTTCAGAATGTTGAGAATCATCTCTTGTCTTTTCAAGCTTTCTCCCCCATGTGGCTACTTTGGGAACATAGAAACATTTCTGTTAGTCTAACCTCACTTTCCTGTCCACTCTGTAATTCTAATGAGTGGAAAGCACACAGTCCCCATTCTCCTGTTTTCCCTGCTGCCGTCTCTCTGACCTTCACTGCGTCAGTGAAGAAAAGTTTTCAGTCCGGTGTGCAGAAGGTCCTCCTGCCTAGGTATGCTCCTGCCTCCCTCCTCTTGAAAGCCAGCCTGACAATGGAAAGCAAATATCCTCTCCCAACTTCCTTTTCATGCATAGCGATGGGGCTGTTTTTCTTGCTTTACTAAGAGGAGAAGTATAGAATCACACAGAATCCAAGTCATTACTGACATAGTGTCCAGATTTACAAAGCGGACACATTCCATCTTTCTCTGATTGGTTCTGAACTCAAGCAGGGAAAGGTGTTTGGGATTAGGTTCTGAGACCTTTCTTTCTCTTCTGAGCCAGGTCTCTACCCCAATTAGTCCGTCTTTGGGGAAGATCCTGCCTCCTTTCTGTCATCAAATGTATTGGCATTGCAGATGGTTCTAAATATACCAATAAATAGTCCATTTCTGTCAACTGGAACATAACACACCCACCTTTTTTCACTAACATGAATATTATTAATCAAAAGAATGGTTAGTAGCTAATTTGAGAGTAAGATGCCAAAGACACATTTTTCTTACTTTTTTTTCATCTGAATTACATGTAACATTGAATGAATTTCATTTGTTTCGGAATTACAGCTGCTTCCTGGACAGCAGAGGTAACAAACAATTAGATTCAATTATACACATCTACTTCTCTCTAAATGGCTCTTTTTAAGGAGACAAATACATTGCCTACAACCCGTACCTGTGGGCCAGAAACCCACGCTTGCCTTCCGGTCAAGAGGACCCCACGGGTCAAATACGTCCTCCCCTGGTCCCCCGCACCACGTATGAAGGAACTAATAACTAACTTCCATAGTGCAGGAGAAGGCAACGGCGTTGAGTGTGCTGTCTAGTTCTTGCTTCCGGTCAAGAGGACCCCACGGGTCAAATACGTCCTCCCCTGGTCCCCCCGCACCATGTATGAAGGAACTAATAACTGACTTCCACAGCGTCGGAGAAGGCACGTATGAAGGAACTAATAACTGACTTCCACAGCGCCGGAGAAGGCAACGGCGTTGAGTGTGCTGTCTAGTTCTTGCTTTCAAGCTAACAGGAATGTTCAGAGTATGTTTTCCATTGCCCAGGAGCAAACCCGTGAGGTGGGTCCTTTTTCTGCCCCATCCAATCCATTAAGAGACACAGCTAGATCAGAGTATGGATTTCAGATTCACTCTGCCCGGTATATGACCTGGCATGATTTGGTCTATCTAGAATCTCTAACGGTGTTAGTGGCCCCTCTCTCTGTTCTTTATATACAAGATTTGCCCTTTAAAGAACTCACAAGAATGTATTTGTGCAAATATAGATATCACTTTCAAAGCTATTATAGACTTCAAATGATTTTTTTATGTTTTTTAATTCAAAGATGAAAAACCAAGTGATTAGGAATAAAATCTAAACTACTTGTTTTGAATCTAAAAGCATTATAAGTCAGAGTTAGGATCTAGAGTATAAAATGTTAATGCCTACATGAAATATCAGTGCCAGGAGATAGAGACATTTTAGGATCAATGCAAGTTCAAGGCCAGCCAAGGCTGCACAAGGAACCCTGTATGTGTTCACCTACACTGTAAGGAGTTGGTGTAACCCCAATAACGAAGGGAAGTATTACATTCAAGTGTAAAACAAGGAGGGAAGTGTGTCCTAGTGATTAGGGAAACTCAATTTCAATGTTCATGCAGTAGTTGACAGGGCTAGTGATTTTAGTATAGTTATATAAATATAAACCCAGATAGAATGACTGAGTCATTTCAATGATATAAGACCTACAGAGGTTAAGGTCATTGTCAGTTAGAGCATGTGCTTAGTATGGAGGAATCCCTAGGTTCAGTCTCTAGCACTGAAAGATATGTATGTATGTATACATATGTATGCATGTGTGTGTAACAAATATATACTGTTTCTTGACCTTTTAGCTAAGATCAAGTGTAAAACATTATTTTAATGATTCAGAGTTTTTTGATATGCACATACATGTGTACATTCTTTAATGGCAAATGAAGGACAAATGTGAATACATTTAAAAGAAAAATAGCAAAAGTACTTAATAGCTTTGGCTCTATATGCTGAGGCGTGAGAGGGATGGTCAGTTCAGCATATTTGGGATTAAGCTAAAAACCCTGATAAATTGGGTATATGTTTAATTTGGGTTTAGTTAGTGATATTTACATTAGTTTTGTTTTTTGCAAATGTTCTTGAATCTCCACACAGCAGCAGCTCCCAGTTATAGCATACCACTCACTGTACAGACTCAGCCAGGACGGAAGATGCCCCACAGGCTGCACTGAAATATGGCCCTGAGGTGTGTGCATATTAGAGAGGCATGCACTGCAGCCTGCATGGCCTGAGGCTACTCTGGAAAATTACTCCAATAGCCACAGAAATTGTAAGAACAAAATTTAATTCTTATTATTTCCTATCTAAAACTGAGAGATCTCTCCTCAAAAAATGTGTGTGGTAGCATACACCTTTAATTCCAGTACTTAGGAGGCAGAGGCAGGCAGATCTCTGTGACTTGCAGGCCAGCCTAGTCCAGTAGTGAGTTTCATGCCAGCTAGGTTTGCATAATGAGATCTCGAGACCCTTTCTAAAAAGAAAGAAAGAAAGAAAAAAGAAAAGGAGTCCAAGGTATAATAGATATAATACATCATGCAACCTTTCCATAGGAATCAAAACTTAGATTAATATTGCTAGGAGAGAATGAATAATTCTCTTGTCACTTCTGAAAGTGTAACAAAATTATTGTCACAACATAGAGAACAAATATTATAGAGTTCGGTCAAGCAGTTAATCAAAGTAGTTATATTTGGAACTGTGAGCAGCTGAACGCTGTTGGACTTTTAATATTTTATATAAATTTGAAATGGTACATCATTATACTAATTTCTTCCCTCTCCTCCTTCCTCCATCTCTTCCACCTCCCTCTTCCTCCTCCTCCTCTTCCTTTCCTTTCCTTCACTTCCTCTTCCTCCTCCTTGCCTCCTCTTTTCTCCTTTTCATTACTGGAAACGGAAACCAGTGCCTACAGGGTGCAGAGCCAGGGCTCTCCCACTGACCTACATCCCAAGGAAAAATGTGTTCATTTGGTTGCACGTAGAGCTATACTACCAAAAACTGGAGCTCCAGGGGTCCTAGCCTTTGACCTCCAAGGGCACTATTACTCCCATGCACATACCACCCTTTGCTGTGGGATGTTCTGTATGGCAAATGTGTTGCTAATAAAACACTGATTGGCCAGTGGCTAGGCAGGAAGTATAGGCGGGACTAACAGAGAGAATAAAAAGAGAAGGAAGGTGGAAGGAGACAACTGCCAGCCACCGCCAGGACAAGCAGCATGTGAAGATGCCGGTAAGCCACAAGCCACGTGGCAAGGTATAGATTTATAGAAATGGATTAATTTAAGCTATAAGAACAGTTAGCAAGAAGCCTGCCACGGCCATACAGTTTGTAAGCAATATAAGTCTCTGTGTTTACTTGGTTGGGTCTGAGCGGCTGTGGGACTGGCAGGTGAAAGAGATTTGTCCTGACTGTGGGCCAGGCAGGAAAACTCTAGCTACAACCCTTCCACAGACACATAATTAAAAAAAAATCAATAAAACAAATATGTTTAAAAAGTGGGTTCCAAAATCATGTAAATTTCAGGCCCATAGCAGGATTCCATTTTTAAAAAGGAAAGTTTTATCATGTCTTCCTAAAGAATCCTTTCTAAATTATTTTTATTAAAAATTTTATTTTATTATAAATTCATTTAAAAATATTTTTATAGTGTTGCATGTTGAAAAAGAAGCTACGTGTGGCGTGTGTGTGTGTGTGTGTGTGTGTGTGTGTGTGTGTGTGTGTGTGGCGGGGTGAGCCTAAAGCAATTTTCTAAGTTTCTGTTTCTCTTCAGTGGCTTCTGATTTTCATTTTGCTTCTGTCCACATTTTTGCCTGAATTTTTTAGATGTATGTGGTAATCAAGACAAGGGGGATAGAGCAGAGAAGTGACTAATTTGGTGACAACTTTTTTCCCCACTTAATTCTCTCTCCTTAATGAGAATTGAGGATAATAATTGTCCTTGTTCATGTACTACAATATAATAAAAAGTACATATAACATGGAGGGGAGGTGGTAAGTATAAAGGCTGACACTGAGTTAACTCTCGTGCTACTTCAGCTTTGGTCTTTCCAAAGAGAGACTGATGAAGGTGAGAGATGATGACAGGGTGACATTCTGGTATGGACTGCTCAGTGGGAGACAGAGTGAATGGCCAGGCTCCAAGGCCTTCTTGAACTACGCGTCCAGAGGTCAGAGGTCAGGTCTTTATCTACTGTACAGTCCTCTTGAAAGAATAAATTTACCAACCATCCGGAGGGGAAAAAATAACCAGATAACATTTTGGTTAATGCCTCTGAGGTAATTTCTGCTTCACAGGACACTGTGAAGATAAATACATAGAAACAGATAAATATGGCTTGAGTTTCCACAGGGCATTTGCTATCCTTTTATATAAATGCTCTAGTTTTTCTTCTATGAGTGTTCATGGGCTGATTGAATACATTTCTATAAGCACTGTCATGCCCTTCTGTAGGAAAAGAGTTTGGTGATGGAGCACTTATCTTCCAAGAAGGATCTCTTGATACTCAGAAATGGGGATGGAGTGCCTTGCATGTAGCATTCACTTATTGAATCATAGGTGGAACCCTGATTCAGCTTCCAGTGACTGAGTTCTACTGAGAACTCCAACATCATGGATTTTATTTAAGCTAGAGTATGCCCATGAGGAAACAGATGCATCTTTAAATTTTTAACCATCTTTTGGAAGAAGGAGCTGGAAAGGCAGCCTTACTAACCAATCCCACAGAATCCCCTGCTTCTCAGCTAAATTCAGTATGTGCTTCTTCACATAAAATGTAAAACACTACCTCCCATGTCCAGAATGGTGGCTGATTTCTGTAATTCCAGCCCTTAGGAGGCAAAGGCAGGCGAATTTCTGTGATTTTTTTTTCCGTTGTTTGTCTTTGTTTTTTCCAAGACAGGGCTTCTCTGTGTAGCTTTGCGCCTTTCCTCGAACTCACTCTGTAGCCCAGGCTGGCCTTGAACTCACAGAGATCCGCCTGCCTCTGCTTCCTGAGTGCTGGGATTAAAGGCGTGCGCCACCACAGCCCAGTGAATTTCTGTGATTTCAAGACCAGTCTGGGCTACACAGTGAGTTACCTAGGCTATGTATACAGTGAGATACTGTCTCCCACAAACCCCCAAAGCCATTACTCGGACCATACCTTTATCAATCTGTCTTAACTCCCAGCCCTCTTCAATTCCTGTAGAAATTTGGCTTAACAAAATGACAGGTCATGAAAGAATTTAGAATCAGTAGCTGGGAATATATGATTCAGAAAGCAAATATAAGAAGTGCACAGTGTAATGGAGCTAAATAACTCAACCTGAGTAGTGGTGAGCCCTCCAAAATGATGGACAGTTTTCGCCTGAGCATCTGACTCACTTTCATTTTAGTGCCATAAATACTTATTTTGTTGCCCAGATGAATATATTCCATGGATTTCTTAAGCACTTTAATGCACTGAGATCCCTTCCCACCAAGCCTGTGTCTCCCACATCCTTATACTCTTCAGCTTGTTCTCTGATTCCTGAGCAGACATTTATCCCCCTTTCCTCTTATGAACTATTAACAATCTATCAGTTTTCGCCAATCTACACTAATAAGGACAGCTGACCAGTTAATGTGTTTCATTGATAAAGTAGTTTAATAGGAGGGAGGCAACCATCTTTCACAGTAAAGGAATGGGAAAGGTCAGTGTTGGTGGGAAGTTGCCCTTTTGTGACGAGAGCAGGACTCAATGTCCAGAATGTAACTAGCTGTAAGAAGTAATCAGCTTCATCCGTGTGTAAGGAAATCCTTTTGGTGAGCTTTTCTTGAATAGAATGTCAGGCTGTGATGGGATGACCACACTGAGGAGCAAAGGAAGAAAGGACTGAGTAGACAGGGCGGAGGCAGATAGCGGAGGGTTGTCAATGTTTACGCTGAAAAGGAAGGATTGTTTTAAATATATTTTTATTAATTCTTTGAAAATTTAATATACTCATACAATGTATCTTGATCATATTCAACCCCAATTCCTCCACAAATCCTCCCAGATTTACCTCAACAACCTTCCCATCTTTGTGTCTTCTTGTCTTCTTTTAAATTATTTTTAATAACCCATCAGGTTCAATCTTTGCTGCCATATACTCATGGTTGTGGGGCTACCAACTGGACCATGGTTGACCAACTAGGGTCCACACCCTTAAAACTGACTGTCCTTCCCCAGTAGCCGTCTGTTGTCCATAGCTCCTCAGTTAGGGGTGGGGGTGTGCGAGCCCCTCTCCCCTACACACTAGAACACTGATGGCTTGCCCTTGTGCTGGTCTGGTATAGGCCACCACCGTACTGTGAGGTCATGAGTGGAAGACATGTCCAGTCATGTCTGGAAGACACTGCTTCACCCCAATCCTCTCTGACCTCTGGCTCTTACAGTTCTTCAGCTGGCTCTTCTCAATGTTCCCTGAGCCTTGGGGGGAGGGAGTGTGATACAGACGTCTCATTTATGGCTAAGCACTCCACACACATTTATTCTCTACACTTTCACTAGCTGTGAGTTTCTGCATTAACTGTCATCAACTGCATAAAGAAATTTCTCTGGTAAGATCTGAGAGCTGTGTTAATCTTTGGTTATACAAGCATTTTATCAAATAGAGAACATGGAGCCTTTGGAGGCTTCCAAACTTCAAATGGAAATGAAATAAGGGTATTTTTGAAAGATTAATCTGACTGAGGTAAGTATATTGGGATAAAGAGTAAAAGAGTTAACTGAAAATAATAATTTTAGAGAACACTGTTGTTGCTTTGAACTCAGGGGATGGGTACACGAAAGCTGTCTTGAAGCACACACAGACTGAGGACATGAAAGGTAGGAGAAAATGCAGGAAGTCAAAAAGGCACAACACGAAAATACAACACAGAGAAAAGGGGCAACCAAGTGACCACAGGAGCCAAACTGCTCCCTATGTGAACAAAGTGGCCTCTAGGAAAGGATCAACAGGCACAAAAGTGTGCTCCAGCCACTAATGGTGACCTTGCCCACCACTGCTCCTGAGCTTCCCTGTGACAGCCAGATGCTCCATCCTAAGGCACTGTCTACTGAGAAGCCTGTCCAAATACAATATTCCCAAATTCATGAGACATCTGCCCCAGATGCACCCACCCCACCGCACATGCAAACAATGGCATGTGCATACAGGGAGACTTCCATCTCTCTATGGCTCCATCTTAAGATAGAGGTGAAAGCCATAAACTAAGTCCTTAATGGACACCAGCTGAGAACCTCTTGGCTCATTGTCCTCAGAAGACAGGGTGGGAGGTAGTACACAATTCAGAAAAATTAAATATTTGCAATTAAAATTTTCACCCCATAAGCTTTGTCTTGGAAACATGTTTCCCATTTAACAGACTACCAGTTTATTATGACTAGATCAAGTGTGAGTTTTAATTAAGATATAGTCCCTCTTTATATAACTCCAATTTGGTATGGGTTTGATAAAAAAGGTGACTGCACACATTTTATTTTTTCTAATATTCAAGTGTATCAAATTATAGTTTGTCAATAATGACCACAGCAAAGGGCTTTTTGAAAAATCACAAAACTGTTAAGAATTACTTTTGTACCCATATGAAAATTGCCAGTATAAGGAAAAACATCAAAAAGTATTATGTAGATAATATGAAAACTATTTCTATAATACACTTCCATTTGAATATGTGTTACCCCGATCAAAGGCCACAAAATAAAATAGGCAGTTATACTGATTTTTGATCCTATTGTGTTTATACATCCTTTCCTATGAAAGGATATTAACATATTAACAACTTCCACTTGTCAGTTAATTACTACTATGGATAATTCTATATAGTAATGTTCATTTCAAAGCACTAGCTCTTGGAATTTGGATCTTGAGTTTTACACACATCCCTGTGACTGCTGATCCTCAGGAAGCAATGTTTTCCTCAGTGAACACAACAACAGGCCTTTGCATACATCTACCAGTAGGTGGAGCAGACAGCATAATTTATTACGAAGAACAAGGGCAATGGAATGAAAGTCAGTTTCTTTGGAATAAAACAAATCTGTAAATGAGATTTTCTTCAAAGGAAATATGCCCTGTATGTGTTAGATTTGGTTTGACTGGATACTGAATCAAAATAAATCACTTTATTAAATAATCAATCTTTGCAGAAAGATAAATTTACAAATGGAGGCATTGCTTGCATTTTACTTTATTCAAATCAACTAAAATTAGCTTTCCTTTCAAAAAATTTTTACAGGGACAAAGACTTTTTGATGTGTTCATTTAGTAAGGACGTTAAACACAATCCTGCTTTACAGGTGGTGGGTGCATAACAAATAGTATTTTCTAGGAAATATAATTGACTAATCCTGTTATGTCTGCAGCAACAAATTAACCTTATTACTACTAGTAAATGGTGATTGATTATTTATGCAAATAAGTTGCCATGTTCAGCTTTCTGATTGAAATAAACATATAAAAAGGTGCTTTACAATGACTTGAACTTTTTAATTAATAAAGCCCTGAGGGGTCTATTAATTCACTCATTGCAATATTAGTTATTTACTCATGTAACTCCTATTAGCACAAACATATTTGCTTGAATAAAGATGAGATAACAATAAAAATTATGAATAGCTTCTAAAACTATTTTAAAATGTACACCAGATTCATGCTAAAATAGGATTAAAATTAAGTTTAAATTTTAAATTGTGTCAGTAAATATCAATATACCAGCATAATCAGTCTGAAGTTATTAATTCATTAAATAACACTATCTATATCTGAATTAACAGTTTTGCTTGAAAAATTCTTCAGTGTTTTTAAAGCATTACTTACCTGACTAATGTTTTATAGCTACTAACTAGGTTAAGCTATATTAGAACTATGGGAATTCAATGTTAAGATTAGTATTGTACAATGCGTATTAATAATATTATTAATAAATTATTTGAAATTCCAAAAAACTATCTTCTCTTCTAAAAATGCTACAAGGGTTCTTTTTACACAGTCCAACAAAACTGTTTGTATATGTTTATACTTCTCATAAAAAGTATGTACACTTGCTATTGGCAATTAAAACACAAATCTCTTGAAACTGAAATTTCCTGTATTAAGTAAGCAGTCCAGGAGAGTTAACACAAACTACTAAGAATATTTTTAGATCCAGAGTTTAATTTCCACCCAATAGCCAAGTCATTAAGGCAAATGAGTAACAATACTCACAAAGAAGTATTTGCTTTTGATTTTTATTTAGGGAAAACATTTAAAATTCATTATTAAATAGAACAAAACAGTATATTGTATCAGGAAAATCATAAATGAAAACGGTTGTTAATTGTAGTGAGCCTGCTTAGAGACAGCAATTTTTTCCTATTAAAAGGTTCTGTGACAGGAGACTGAGATGGGGTTGTATGCTCCTTCTGGCCAAGGATCTGTAGGATAGACTTACATCTACTAAATTCGCAGCACAGCACCCATGGAGGGCAGGCATTCAGAGACATGAGATTCAGAGTAACAGGCTGAGGAGGAGTGATAGTGTAGTAAATCTTTATAGTCTTCAAATTCTATCTCTTTTACATTATGATGACAAATATTGATTAAAATGAAGCAGAACAGATCTAGTGAGAGTGTAGGGGAAGGCACACATTTCCTAGCATCATCTGGCAGCACATCAGATCTCATGGACAAATGAACAGATTTGACAATAAGATGGTATCACTCTTCTACTTTATCACCAACTAGTTTTCCCTGCGGGGGGATTTCCCCATACGTTCAAAGGATACCCTTTCATCTCTTTAGTTACCTAGTGTTAAATATCATGATCACCATAACTACATATACCAAATTGCCAGAGCCAATAAAACCCTTGACATTTTATTATATTCTTCTCCAAGGGAGGAGATTTGACAAGGCAATTTCACCTGCAACGGCCTAACATCAATGGTGCCATGTAAAGCGAAGGTGAAGAGGACATTCACATGGAGACCCCACTGTAAATATTGCTAATTAATTCTCACTGATAATTAAAATAAATAAAAGGAAGGTGCCAGCTCTGTTCTTCCACTATTAGGGTCCTGGGGCTTGCATCCAGGTCATTAGGCTGATGACAAGTACTTATACCTACTGAGCTAT
>CABHPH010062616.1:0-19211 GCA_902168325.1 Peromyscus nudipes
CATCTTTTCAAACATAATAGTAAATAAAGAATACCATGTTTGGTCCTAATAAAATACAGGCATACCAAAAATACCATTCAAAATTACTTTCGGGATATGTGTGCTGAGTGTATATGAGATATAAATAAATAGGCTTAGACTTGGACCTTATCCTACCCTACCCCACAAAAACCCCAAATCCGAAATACTTCTGATTGCATACTCTACTAATAAGAAACACTTACTGAGTCTTGTTTATTCTTGTTTTCACGCAATGTTTCTGCATGTCCTATTATATCTTCTGTAGGTCAGATCTAGCTCAAACTAAGGATGCTCTTTATATTTTTAAATGATACTAAAATGTAATGTTCAAGGATAAAGACACATACGATCTCCTCAAACCAAATAATATATACCACTAAGTCCATCATAGAATAGATTCATTGCATCTCTATTTTTGGAGGATAAAAAGTTGGTTAGGATAATATCCTTCTGCACAAGGCTCTGTCACTCTGGTAACATGTGTCAGCCACCTATATGAACAAGTAAGCTGGGATTATAAAGTAGTGTTGGAAAAGTGCCAAACAAAATTGTATAATGAAATTGAGAATAATTACATTCAGCCAAGAAATCTAGGAAAATTCGTTGATAAAAACTGCATTTTAGTAGCACAGTAAAACCTCTAGTAGTCTATGCAAGGAAATAAATATGGGGCTGCATACCCAGGGTTAAACAAGAGGACTGATTTGATAACATTGGAAATTCAAAAATAGTTTGTTCCATTTTTTTCTATTTTTGGTCATTTGTTGTAGGATGGTCTGTATGTCAAATTACTCTGATTGGTCAATAAATAGAACACTGATTGGCCAGTGGCTAGGCAGGAAGTATAGGCGGGACTAACAGAGAGGAGAAAAGAACAGGAAGGTGGAAGGAGACACTGCCAGCCACCGCCAGGACAAGCAGCATGTAAAGATGCCGGTAAGCCACAAGCCACGTGGCAAGGTATAGATTTATAGAAATGGATTAATTTAATATATAAGGACAGTTAGCAAGAAGCCTGCCACGGCCATACAGTTTGTAAGCAATATAAGTCTCGGTGTTTACTTGGTTGGGTCTGAGCAGCTGTGGGACTGGCAGGTGAGAGAGATTTGTCCTGACTGTGGGCCAGGCAGGAAAACTCTAGCTACAGTCATTAGCCTTTTCCCAATCAGATAGCTTCATAGTTAGATTTATTTCAAATTTTAAAATAATTGGACTTGGACTGTCCCTCAGGAAACCACTAAAGATGGCCATAGTTTAACCTGTTGGTGATCCCCATATAGAGAACTGATGGACTGTAAGGCCCTGGTACTGCAGTCTCTGGTACCCATCCTGTGGAAGAAGCAAGTACATGGGCCTAAAGTAAAATGGGTCTGAAACTGTCTGCTGTTGTCATGCTGTTGATGTGTTTGAGAGATTTGATGTGTAAACATACAAGATTCAGCATGATATATGTTCACCATCAGCTAATATTTTTCATGAAAGCCTAAACAGCAGAGAGTTCTCATGTGCCAAATAAGAAATATAGGATCTTTGTCAAATAAGAAGTATAGCATCTTTGTCAGTTAAGAAATGTAGCATCTTTGTGCTAATTACAAACCCAGCGTGCCATTCCCATCACAAACAGGGAGTGGTGCTGGGATAAGGCCAGACTTTGCTATTGTCACCGGCCCTCAAGGCTAATTCTTGTCTGTCCAAATAAGTTACAGGAAAATTTGAAAATTATGCTTTCAGCTCATTTAAGTTTTTCCATTATTTTATAGATTAGTATGTTAGTCTATAAAGCCACTGCTTTACATTATTGTTTTAAATGAGCAGCCGTTGGCTCTCCTGACACATCTGCATTCAGTAGGAGGGTTTATGGACCAAGAGTGAATTTAGTGATGATAAAAATTCCTCCTGATCTCTTCTTGATTAGATTCAGTTTTGTTTCTTCAGTTATTAAAAGTCTGCCTTTTCCTCCAGCTGTTAGAAAAGAAAGATAGTCCAACAAAGACAAAATGACCAGGGCTCAGCAAAACTTGAGGGTAAAAAGCTTTGCTTTGCTGTCTGATCCCTTGAAGAGACTCTTGTTGCAAGGGATGAAGCTAGATGAGAGAGATGACTTCCTCAGTGTACCTGGTGCCCTCAGAAACTGGTGCCTTGTAGAGATAGCTGCCGCAATGTGAACTATAGTGAGCTCACACTGACTGAACTGAGGCTGACTCTCAGAGGGCAGCCCTTCCCTACATTTGACCTCCTATAATTCTCTTTAGATTAGTCACATGGAGATCTAGATGTTGATGTCTCTTCTGCATGGTTCAATGACATGGATTGAATGTTTACTCCATCATTTATTTCCTTTTCATTATAAATTCTTAATTTAAAAGTCAAAAAACTCAGCACTATTTTAAAAAATAATTTAAAACCTGGCTCTCCAGGCACTACAAATGTTCCTTGATAGCTACAAAAGATCACAATCAAGTAAGTCCACAAGAAAAACATGAACATTAATATTTTAATCCATAAGTTGAATAGATTTTCATGAAGACAATTAATTTCAGCTAGAATATCAACCATAGTGAGGAGCCACCATGTCACAAAATTAACACTTTTGTTAATTTTATACCAACAATAACTTGAGAAGCAGGTGAAATGTTGGTTTAATACAAAAAGAACAAACCAGGAACTTTGCAACATGTGAATTTATATAATAAAAACAGGATTAGAAAAACACTGGTAAATATTGAGTTTTCTCAGTAAATATATTTGCCAAAAGTATAACATCCAATAAAATTTAAAAATTATTTGATAGGCACTGGAAAAATAGCTCGTAGCACTTGCTGTTCTTCTATAGGACTTCAGTTTGCTTCCCTGAACCCACCTACTGGCTTACAATAATACCTCACTCCTATCCCAGGGGATCTGACACCCTCCTCTGAACTGAAGGCATAAGCCACACATGTGGTACATATACATATGAACAAGTTAAAATAGTCACACACATAAAATATAAATCTAAAAAAGAAGTAAAAAGCATTAAAAGTTTTTCTATAAATACTAGGTGTCAGTAAAATAAAATATTTTGGAAGTTTATTTAAAATGTAAATTTGTACAATAGAGAGAAAGAATAAACCCAAAACCTGGAATTTATTTACTACAAAAATGTTATGACAAAGTAGTCAAGTTTTACCCCCTCTGTACCAGCATTTACAGCACAATAAGCACAGCTTAAAGAATAATTACTACAAGTTTTCCAAACACAGAACAGGAGACTTTGCTAGAAGCGATTCAGTGAACATACAAACAGGCAAATAAAATATCTTTCAAAGTTACCTTCAAGGTCACTTTTAAAAATTATTTAAAAGATGAAGCTCCTATAACACGAGACTGCTTGACAGAGCCTTGCTATTGGTATGGTTTAGGATCAAAAAGAGGCAGCCAAGCTGAAAAAGGTACCCACATCAAATGCTAGGAGTGGTACCCTGTATTGTGGGCATTACTCATCCTGAGTGACCTTGCAGCTGCTGCATCATTTACCAAGAACACTCACCTCACACAGTCTTGGTTTCCTTTGTGTGCTCAATGGGGTGAGAAAAATGGAAACTTTTACTTGTAAAATGTATGGTGATTTGAATGCCATTTTATTTTTTTTAACAATATTAAGTGACTTTGAAAAGGCACTGCTCAGTTGAAAGCTAGTTTCTTTCAGAAAATGGCACCACAGATGTTCAGGAGGTAGAGTGCAGTAAGTCATTGGTGTCAATGACTGTTTTTCTTACAGGGAAGGAGAATTAAGATATTTAACAAAGGGTCAGCCTTTGGAGAGGATAAATTAATTCTTTTGTCCCAAATGATAAAGGGTATTTAACAAAATTAGCTTAGATAGCATATACTTTACCAAAGCTAAATAATCTCAAATAATAACTGCAAGATGAGACTCAAAGTTGTTAGCACATCTGACAAGATCATTGCAATTAAAAGGAATATTGAATTCTAAGATGGAATAAAGCCTGTGCTAATGAAGAGATGTCTGAAAGTAATGATGTTTACAATGCCTTTGTTAAAGATAAAAATAAAACCATCTTCTGCTCTTCTTCACTGAGGAGGCATTACAGTTGAAATGAATATCCAGGGGAGGAGAGACCTTTCAGTCCTCAATATGACTCAAGTATAAAAATAATTCATACAATTTCTGACAAGACAGTGTGCATATTGGACTGTTTTGCACTGTATCTTTGGGGATGTCCATGGCATTTTCGTTCAGTAGTTATTTCAATAAACCTTCTATGTCAATAAAAGAGAGTATTGTGGTCCATGTCCTCCCTATATCCATACATGTATGTTGGGATCTTTACTGAAATACAAGCTTCACCTTCACAGCGTCACAGGTAGCAAAATCAGGAGCAGATATTAACACAGTTCCACATCACTCAGCATCAGTACGCACAACCTCCTGGACTCTTGCATTCGGCATGCCTACAAAACCAATACTATGTAAACAATATTGCCAAATTCTGTTGCTAGCTCAAGACAGCCTGGTCCCCTTTCATCAAAGCAGCAGTGGCCTCTAAACACTTACCTAGATAAACCTGGGAAAACACTTTCCTACACAGCAGTAATGGACAATAAATCTTGAGGCCTGCATCCTAGGCTAGGCCCCACCTCTGTAATGTTCACCAACCTCCCCAACAGCACTACCAGGTCAGAACCAAATATTCAAATATATGAGTCCATGGGAAAGTTTTATATCTAAGCTACAATAGCCACAGTCCTGATACATGTGGCTGCATGGCTGCCTATCCCTCTTTCTTTAGATAAAACAGTAGAGTCTCTGATGGAGAATTTTTCTCTACACTCAGAGTTCTAGGATCAAAGTATTTTTTAATTTCTGCTAAGAAACTGAACACTTCAACAAAGCTGATGTAACTATATATCTTCTCCCTGGATTTTGCATTATTAATCAAAGTGTGAAAATACTGAAGACCATCAGCTCACTCACCCAAAGTCAGTGCTTGAGGGCAAAGGCCCAATGGTTTGGATTCTGTTCTCCAGCTGGGCATCCCCTCCTTTCATCCAGACCTGGAAGCACTCTTACAACCTAACAGAAAAGTCCATTTTTACTTAACAAAGCTAGAGTTTCAGTTAGAATTCTTGACAACACCAATTATTTAGTAATATTCTAGACAGTTAGCATCTTGCATTGCTCTCTAGATGCCTCTTTTAGTAACCCTCAGTATTTTCAGGGAGAGCAGAACTCTCCTTGTCCTACTGAGGAGTGTCTTCTACTGAGGCATTAGGAAAAATATAAAAATGTGGGAGATCTCTGTTCGAATGCTCTTCCTGCTTTTGAGAATTGGCTGGCAATTTATAACTGCAATCTTCAGGGTGTGAGACATAACCACCAGTTTATGAGAAAAATCAACTTAATTTTGTTTGCGGATGTACCTTTAATATGTTGGGAGCCATTTGGTCCCTCATAACACGTGCTAGGTCAGCAGTTCTCAAAATGTGATCCCAGTGTCAGCTTTACTTAATGTGTTACTTTCATGTCACTGTGACAAATAAAACCTGAGGGAGGAAGAATTTGGCTCATGGTTTCAGAAAGTTTTCAGTCCAGCATGGAGGAGAAGGCATGGCTGATCAGCTTAGTTCCATAGAAGCAGAACACGTGGTGGAGGTTATTCCTAGCAAATTGGACCAGGAAGCAGAGGAGGTAGGAAGGAAAGGCAGATATAAATTTCAAAGATCTAGTGACCCACTTCTTTCAGTCTTCACTTACTAAATGTTCCACAGTCTCCCAAAACAGTGTCACCAGGTGGGTGACCTGTATTTAAAGCATGAACCTGTTGGAGACATTTCAGATTGACACCTTATAGCTTGGGAAGCTGTTTTTTTGGTTTTGTTTTTTTGTTTGTTTGTTCGTTTGTTTTTTTTCCCTTTTTTTACAAAGCACATTCTCTCTCTCAGAAACTCTGGAGATGATGGAGCTATCTTAGGTTTCTAGTGCACTCTGGTGTTTCTGGTGCCTGGTAAGGGTTAGTGCCTTTGAGCTAACTAAGGTCTTTGATTTGTCTTGTCACGAACTGCCTTGGTGAGAAAACAAGAGGCATCCCTCTGGGGGTCTTGTCCTAATGGGTCCAGAGCCCTCCTGCTCCTTCTGCTCTCAGCAGTTCTTTATCAGGTATCTGAAAAGAAAGAGCAATGCTCACTAAGAGTGCAGGAGGTCCACAATCTGGTCATTTATGCGAAACCTGAAACCTCGTTTCTAACTATTTGATTGCTTTATTTGACCCAGAGGCAAAACTGCTTATACTGTAGCTCCTCATTTTACAGGGGACCCACAAAAGTATTGTCCAGTGCACTGCTCTTGCAGTTATGCCTCTTAAATTTTGAGAAAATTAAAGCTAATGCATATAGTACTATAACAACTTTTTAAAAATGAGGGAGGCCTATCTTTTAACCAAAAGGGCTGCCCCGGCAAACGAAAAGTGGTGAAGCCAGGAACCTAATTCATTCATTCATTCCTCCAGACAATGTGATGAAGTCTAAGAGGGCTGCAATGAGGAAGTTGTACTCCCAGCTCCTCCTGATTTCCCCTTTCTATGTAGAGAAGGTGAATGTGGGAAAATCATGATCTTCAGCTCCACTTCCTAGCAAAGCAAACAAGTATTTCTCATGGCCTCCTAATATGAAAAACTAATTGTAATTTTAAAAACTTCTTGTTTATATGAACTCATTTTTTTAAATTTCAAAAGTCTTTAACATTTTAAAAGTTATTTTTAGCAAGCCTGGAATGAATTCCAAGTAGCTTCAAAACTACTATCAGAATAGTACTTTGGCTACAAGTTAGAAAAAACAGATACACAATCTGCAGGGGTTTTTTTTTTGATGTTATTAATTTGAATTATGGAATTCTAATTACCTAGAAGCTTGTCCATAAACCACTCCTCTTCTATAACAGGATGGAAAAGAACACCAAGTATTCCCTCCAGGAAGGCTGGAAGCTTTTCAGAAACAACAAATGTTTCTCAAACTTCATGATTTTTTCCAGAGGCCTGGCTGTTTTGCAAAACTTCTGATCAAAAGGTAACCATGACCTCAGAAGTATAAGTGTGTGTGTGTGTGTGTGTGTGTGTGTGTGTGTGTCCACATATTTAGCTTTTTTCTGGACCTGCCTATGCACATTGAAACAGTGACATTTGAAGAAAGCAGGACTATGCCAACTCCTCCAATAACTGAGATGTGCTTCTTTCATGATGTTAATGAGCAACTGGAATTATTCAACAGGTTGGGTCAGGTGCACATGTGCCTGTGTGTTTTCTTCTGTATATGTGCTGCTACCTGCATATGGAAGTGTAACTTTGTATGTATACACTTTGTTTTTTTCTAATTTTAATTTCAGCCACACAAATTTGCAAACTGACACAAATTTGTTTCAGGCATTGGTAATTAATCCATTGTCATTGCAAATCCTGTTTCAAGATATCATTTTTCAGGAGCTGGGGATTTGTTTAGCTCAGTGGTAGAGTGCTTGCCTAGCAAGCACAAGTCCCTGGGTTCAGTCCTGAGCTGTGAAAAAAAAAGATATTATTTTTCCCCATATGGAGTCAGTTTTCTTTAAGGATCTTGTCCCTGGTAGGTCAACCACACTCTAGTGGATGGCCACACACCCAAGAGTAATTGGACTTTCTGGGTTTAAGGAAAAAAAAACACAAAAAACTGAACACAGAAAGTTTGGTGGGTATATAATGGCTTGTGGGGGGGTGGATTCACAAAGAGAGGAGGGAATAGGTCAAAATATAAGATATTTTAAAATAATAAACACATAAATAAGCTAAATAAAATTTTAGAACATTAAAAAATACCAGGTCAATATTTTTCTTTATCTTTTTTCACTTTTAAAACAACCATTTTCCTGAGGTTTTTTTTTTCTTTTTAATCAAGATGAAATGATTTTCACTCAGGTTATCTTATCAGTTGACTGATGCAGATGCTGTGAAGGCAATATACCTAATATCAAAGCACAATGCTGTCATTCTTATCTGAGTGCAGTGCTCAGGATCAGCACTGGGCAAGTACTGTACCACTGACTCACAGCCCAGCCAATTTTGATTGTGTCTATGAAATGCCATTCATACATCTATAAACCACATAAAATGAACACAGTATTTGGGGTGATATGAAAATAGGGATCACTTATAATGTCTGTGTACAGCTAAAGCCAAAAATACAAATAACATAAACTGAAGAAAAATAATAAATAGAAAAAAAAGAGAACAAATTGAAATCAAACAGTATTGCAAACATCATTAATTTCAATGGCTTATAATCAGATTCTACTTAATGAAATATTGAATTATATCACAAACGCTAATTAAAAAATTCTACCAGATTCTCCTTGAACAATTAAAATGTAAATTTGTATGTGAACTCAGTCAGGTTATGGAAGTTCAAGAATGAGCACCAATGTGTTAGTAAAAAAAGGACAGAGTCTTCGTGTCCCTACACAGGTGGGCAGCTCACTCTATTAACCCTGAGATTCTGCACATTGAGAACAACTGTCCAGCTGCACTGATTCTTAACTGGTTTGTTTTGGGGGTTGAAGTATAGTGAGTACTTAGCTCATAGAAAATCCCCAAAGAAAACAACTTTTAAAAAGGGCTTCTGGTACTTAGAGGTTTGGGAAAAATGATGAGAAGAAGCATTTTCCTAGAATAAATATTTTTCCTTGGAACAAATCATGGTATTGACTCTAACAGCAATAACAACAAAAAAGGTACCACAAGTTCTATACAGCAGCCACAGGGTAACTTCTGAGAAATTACTTTTTAGTGACATTAAAATGTAAATCTCCATCTGATTTATAGTGGTGTTTTCTTTTGAATAAAAGTGTGTGATGTGTGTGGCTTGAATGTGTGTTCATGTCTCAACTGTTCTGCCACACACATTTCCACCAACTGTGAAGGCAAACACATTTTAACTAATGTTATTGCTTATGAAAAATTTTCCCTATGACTTGGAGTCCTAACTCTGTGTTTTCTTTCAAAGTCTCACATTTATAAATGGGCAATTGTTGAATCACATGCCACTTCTCTTCAAGTTACCATTATAAGGGGAATAAAGTCAGAAATGTAGCTTTTCAGATACTATGAATTTTCCATTTTCTAGTTGAAAACAATACTTACAAAAAAAGAATCCTTGAGAGTATGAATTGTGAAGATTACTTCTTAGTTTCCAAGGCCTCCCATTAACAGATCTCCAATGAGAGGGTTTCAAGTCATGTAAAGTTGTTTTATATAGAAAAACAACTTAGGTAAACTTGTCTGCTCTTATATTTTATAACCATTGAGAAAATACATGCTCATTTAGCTATGTATAGAGATTCATGCAAACAGAATAAAAATATGCCAGCTGTTGCTACTAGGATTATAGATAGAATTTGGTTATAATGACTACTTAGAATAAGAAATCGTTCTCAGTAATCCTTTTTATATAGTGTTTAGTACCCATTTTATAAGAAGTTGAAATGTTTCCTGAAAAAGTCCCACTCTCAGTGTTAGCCTTATATCCTCAAGGATGTGAGCAAACCTATCTGACATAGGACAGAGTTCATGAGAAAGTGTTCTGTATCCATACAGAACTTCACAAAGATTTACAACCTTAGTTCCTCTAGTACCTAAGACTGATGTTGCTATATAGCCTGATGTAGGTCTAGGATAGCTCCAAGAGCCCTGGAACAATACAGTTTAAGGAAACATCCTCTAAAATAGTAGACATACTATTATAAGAAAGCAGGGTCCAGGAGAGCAGTCTATAAGAATCAGGCTGGAGTTCCAGTTCTGACTGTTGTTTCTTGATTCTATGTCCCTAGGGGTCTTTAAAAGTATCATACACTTTATGAGTAAAATACTTGTTCTGGTTAATATGACAACTGTCAGATCTTAGTTTCCTCTTCTATATTCTGCTTTCCATGGTTGCAACTGACACTCAGCCAACTCCAAATCTTTGGTGTCAGCTGGAGTCTTCCTGTCTCTTGGTTGCAGTTCTCAAACTGCTTCTTTCCAGCAGTAATTCTTCCTTCTGCAGCAACTGTTGACCCTGCTGTTGAGCTCCCACTGGTACACTGTACATCAAGTCTTCTGGGCGCTGCATGGTGTCAGCAGCAGAGCAGGCGACTACTTCTTACAAGTCTAATTTCCAATTCCTCAGCTCCATTGTTTTGGAGCTGATACATTTGAAGCTAAAGGTTGGAGCTGATATATTGAACCACATTTTTTCCCTCTGCTTCCCCAGTTTTAGGTATGGCAGCTGATTTCTGGAGTATTTCAATCTTCTTACTTTTCCTCATTCAACAAACCAACACCCACGTACCAATAGCTATATGAAATCCTTCTGTTAGGTTACATAAGGTGATTTATATTTCTCTGACTGGTCCATGACATACAAAATGGAAGACAGAGCTACTCATGTACACTTCCACATGTGGATTGAATTATGGTTGCATGCCAAATGCCCATTACAAGATGCTATGTTTGAAAAAGTGGTGAGAAACTTAAGAGATGAAGGAGCCAGATGACACTCACCTCATAAACAGTTTAATGACATCATCAAGGGCCAAATTAATTCCTGGAAGTGTAGCTTGTTATAAAGCGAGTTACCACTCCACTTTGTCTCCTCTGAACACCTTCACTTGACCCGACATTCTGCTGTGTTCAGAGACAGCGTGAAGCCCTCGTTAGAGATGACTGGGCAAATTTGGGTTTCCAGCATTTAGAACTATGGGTTAGATATATTTCATTGTTTTGTAAATTGTTCAGTAACAGATATTCTGTTATATAACAGAAAAAAACTAAGAAACAAAGCATGACACAATAGAGTAAATGAAATGCATGGTTGCTCTGTCCATGCCTGTGTGATATTGGCAAAAAGATTTTTTAATACGTGCCATTAAACATAAAATATTTTAATTTAGAAAACTCTAGCTTTAAAAATCTCAGATATTTAGTCTCTGGTTCTTGGCCACTTTTGCAGTGTTAGCTATGGGTTCTATCTCATGGAGTGGGTCTAGGTAATGGGCTCAAGAGAAAACCTACTGTTATTATTCTGCTAAAGGAATGCAGCAATAAAATAGCTCCTAAAGACATATTGCTACATCCGTATGTCTTAGTTATATTTCCATTGCCGTGGAAAAACAACATGACCATTATAGTTTATGAAAGAAAGCATTTGAGTTGGTGGCTTGCAGTTGGAGAGGATTAGAGTCAATGACGCTCATGACAGGGCACAAGTAAACAAGAAGCGAGACACAGCGCTTGAGTTGCTGAGAGCTTATGTCTGATCCTCAGGCAGGAGGCTGACTAGAAAGAAGTAGCCTGAAACCTCAAAGCCTACCCCAAGTGACAGGCCTCCTCCAACAAGAGCATACTTCTTAATCCTTCACAAACAGTTCCACCCGCTGAGAACCAACCATGCAAACATAAGCGTCTGGGGGGCGGGGGGTATTCTCAGTTAAACCACCACATTCCACTCCCTGGCCCCCATAGGCTCCTAGCCATATTATAATGCAAAATGCATTTAGTCCAACTTCAAAATTCCCCTTAGTCTTTTATGGTCTCAACACTGTTTCAAAGACCAAAGTCTAAAGTCTTTTGAAACACAAGGCAATCTCTTAATAGTAACCCCTTATAAAATAAAAAAGTAAACTGCATACATCCAGCATAAAATGACACAGAACATACATTACCATTCCAAAAAGTTAGAATGGAACCAGTGAGGAAATACTGGACCAAAGCAAGACTGAAACTCATTAGGGCAAATGCCAAATCCTGTATCTATTTTTGACATCAAAGGGCTTAGATGGTTCCTTCAATCTCCTACTGATCTCATTTTTGTTGACTGCAGCACACTTCCATCAGCTGGTCTGGTTCCACTCCCTGTCTGCAGCTCTCATTGGCAGATATCCCACAATCCTGGTATTTCCACATCTGGAGGTATCCGGCACATTCCAGACTCCACTTTCACAGATTCATACAATGGTTTCTCTGGACCTCCATGCAGTGACTCACTTACCACATACCTGGCATCAGCCACTGTCCTTAACTTCAGAGGAAGATTCCACAACTGTGTTACCCCTCTATCCTTCATGACCCTAAGGCTAGAACCACTTAGTTAAAGTTGCCAAGTTCTGTTGCTTATTTGGAATGGAACCTGACCCCCCACTTGAACTACATTTGCATAAGCTTTGATTTGTTCCTGCTTTCCTTTGTTGGACAAGCTGTCTTTTGCTTTAGGAGGTTATTCTTTAGAAGATGGAAAATTTGCCAGGTGGTGGTGGCACACGCCTTTAATCCCAGCACTCGGGAGGCAGAGGCAGGTGGATCTCTGTGAGTTCTAGGCCAGCTTGGTCTACAGAGTGAGCTCCAGGAAAGGAGCAAAGCTACACAGAGAAACCCTGTCTTGAAAAACCAAAAAAAAAAAATAAAAAAATAAAAAGAAGAAGATGGAAAATTAGCTGGGTGGAGTATTGCCCCAAGGGCGCCATTCTTTTGATTCCATTTCCCATCAGGACATTCTTTAAACTTTTCATCTTATTGCACACAAGATTTGGCCCCAACATTAAATTTCTTGGTGCTCCTTTTCACCTCAAATTGTACATTTTGTACTTTTTTTTTGCACTGCTTGTTCTTTTTCAATGTAGATCTGCATAAGCATTATCACTAATAACCATGTGACACTGTCAATAATAAGATGGCTTGAAGTCTCCTTCGGCAGTATTAGTCCCAAACTCTTCAATTTAGCCTTAGGCAGACTCTTAGGACAGGGGCAGAAGTCAGTTACATTCTTTGCTGAAATATTGCAAGAATAGTCTCTAACCTAGTTGCTATTATTCTTCCCCTCTGAAGCCTATTGATCTAGGCTTCTACAGTCCACCTTACTCTCAGCACAACTGTCTTCCAAGCTTCTGCTAGGATGGCCCATTAAGCCCCCATGTATAGCTTCTACTTTCAATCACTCTTCTAGTCCAAAGTCCCAAAGTCTTCCACATTTCAAAAACAAACAAACTCCAGGATGCTCAGGCCTGTCAGCAATACACCAATCCCAAATACTAGCTTTTGTCTTAGTTACTTTTCTACTATTGTGATAAAATACCATTGCCAAGGTAAATTATAAAAGAAACACTTAATTTGGGGGACTTAGTGTTCCAAAGGGTTAGAGTCCATGACTTCCATTGTGGGCAACACAGCATCAGGCAAGTTGGCATGGTGCTGAAGCAGTAGCTGAGAGCTTACATCTGATCCACAAACAGGAGGTAGAGAGGGAGGGCCAAAGAGAATTACATTGGTTTGTGAAATCTCAAAGCCTAAACGTAGTAACACACCTCCTCCAACAAGGCCACACCTACTAATAATTCCCAAACCATTCTACTAATCAGGGACCAAGCATTCAAAAATATGAGCCTATACAGGCCATTCTTATTCAAACCACCACATCACAGATCAGTGCATCATTCAACCCTCATCAGAGAAGCCTCTTGTTGAAGTAAATAATAATTAACATAATGACACACAAATGGTCAATATACAGAGAGTGACAGATTTTGGAGTACTCGGCCTTAAACGGGGTATCTTTATCATACCTGCCCCACGGCAAGGCTCAGAGATGCAGAAGATGAAACAGAAACACTCTAAGAATCAGAGGTAATGGATGGCTCCAAAGAAATAAGATTTTTCAGACACAAACAGTTCTGATATACATAGAAATTCACAGAGAATGTAACAGCACACACAAGACTTGCAAAAGTTCAAACCAGACAAAATTAAATCATACATAAGGTGAAGTGGACACAAAATCCTACACCTAGTCAAGAAGCTATTTGCAATTAATACCTGCTGGAAAAGGGAAATTTAATTTTTTCTACTGGAGTGAAACTGGGTATGTCAAACACATTCAAGGACAGGCTCCATGCTCAAGGGTAGTTGCCCAACACAAATGAACACCTTTTTTTTAAATGGGTTGTTTGTTTCATGGGGGAGGGGAGCATTTTTTTCTTATTAGTCTTTTCCTTGTTTTGATTTTTTTGTTTTTGTTTTTGTCTTTTTGCTTGAGAGTAAGGTAAAGAGAAAAAGAGAAAAGAGAGAGAACATGAAATTGGGTGGGAAGGAAGTTGGGAGGGATCAGGAAGGAGTTAGAAGAGGAAAAATATGACCAAAATATTTTGTATGAAGTTTTTTCTAAATAAAAATATAATTATAATTTTTTAAAGGAGGACACAGAGTTGGGTAGTCAGAAACATAGAGTTGGATCGGACAGGAATGGTGAGAGGAGCAAATCTAATTAAAATACATTGTGCAAAGTTCTCAAAGAACTGATAAAAGTGAAAGAAAATGCTAAAAAAATCTGTTAATCCCTCCAAGGAATGGAATCATGGAGGAAATTAATGACTCAAAACTCCATGATTTTCTTAATGTCTATGAACTTGCATAACTGAAATCATCTTTGCTCATTGTAAAGCTTTCTATTCCTTTGCTTATTTGTTTTAGTGTTCACAGAAATAGTACAATGGTGTATCATAAAATAATTACTCAATTATTTTCCTTTATCTATCTATCTATCTATCTATCTATCTATCTATCTATTTATCTATCTATCTATCTATCTATCTATCTATCTATACGTGTGTGTGTGTGTGAGTGTGTGTGAGTGTGTGTGAGTGTGTGTGTGTGTGTGTGTGTGTGTGTGCAGTAGCCACTCCTAAGTGCACCTCCTTTATCCATCAGGGGCCATGTCTTTATTTGCCAAATCAAGAGCATCCTCTCCTCCTCTCCCAGCACTGCCTTTCACACTCAGGAGTTAACATCATGTCAACATCATTAGGCACGTCCTGTCTACTTTTTATTTTACACTTTTGCACTTCCCTGTTTATATGATGAGAGCTGCAAAGCATTTTGTGGAGATTGTTTTCTGGCTGGGATTCTTACCAGTTTACTTTAAAACTGTCATGACATAGACAGTTTATGTAATGACCTAATGGCTTGAAATAAATATTTTCTATATCATCAAGCATTTTTATATACTTTATGATGTATTTACCAACAAGAAGGGCTATAATAAAAATTTATAATCTTTTAAAATTATAAACTCAGCAGTGGCAACTAACCTTTGAAATACTATTGTGGCTATTCCATAAATTTTGCTTCTGCCCCTGTATAGATGATACAAAATATTTATGATATAGTCATGATCCTCATAAAAGAACTGGGTACTTTTTGGAGAAATTGAGATGTTTGATCTTGAATTAGTCTATTTTTGAAATGGGTAGTCTAGTGCAAATTGGAGCAATTTCCTGTTCTTTTGCACAACAACTAAATTTGTAAAATAAGAAACCAATCCCTCAGCTTTTCAATTGTCAGTCATTACGATGATAGATTGAATGGTTTATATAAGTTATTGCTAAAAACAACTAGAGAATCCGTATATAGCTATTCACTTTGAAATACATGCAGATGAGAGCAGTGCATAGCAGGAATTGTCTGAACCTGAATTGAGCTGATACTGACCAAAAAAGATCTCAGAACTCTCAGGATTTGTTCTGAACTAAACAGTAATTTAATACTATTACCTTTAATGTGTATGCAACTTGATAGCATGAAAATGATAAATGACTAAAAATGCAAAACCTGTATTCAGTTTAACTCTTAGGAAATCTGTAAATGATGGAATGTGACAAAAATTTATAACTGCTTTTAATCCTTATAGCACTTAAATGTTTTTCTCCTAATTCATCACTGAGTGGGTTATCTAGGCAGGGAGTTGTGATGCTAAGGACTTGCAAGCTGAGTATAAGCTAGAGGATTAAATGAGACACATGGCAATGCTCTTCATCTTTCATTTCTCAGTATACTTGGCAAGCATCAAACTATGCCTGTAACCGAGGTTTTGAACAGTTCTTTACATTTCTCCCCCATAGCAGTGGTACCTAGCTTTTGAAAGAAAGATGAACCCTCTCTTAGTAATGATGGGTCCAGTAAAAATTAATAATGAAAAAATTATATGCCAATCATAAATGAAACAGAAGGGACGGTGTTTGCTATTACTTCTGTAAGTCAAAGTACTTTAAAGTATGCTTCTATCCTCAACAAAAGGAAAGAAGCAGATGCAGGATAATCTACTTTTCAAAAGGATGCACTAATGGTTTATTGCCCATTAAATGTCATCAATAAATTCATATTTACCTAAAATCTGGAACATACAATTTTGTAAATTTGCATGTGAAGATGTGGTAATGTGTCTGTCTACTGAGATGGAAATGAATCACACTAGCAAAAAACAATTAAGTTGAAATTCCAAAATATTTGTATGCTGCTAAAAATTATTAACTTTCAGGGCTGGAGAGATGACATTAGTTAAGAGTACCAGCTGCTCTTGTAGAGGACCTGGGTTCAAGTCCCAGCTTCCACACAGTGGCTCACAGCTGCCTGAACTCCTGTTCCAGAGAGTGTGATACCCTCTTCTGACCCCCACAGGGACTAAGCACATGTGTGGCAATCAGACATACATGAAGGCAAAATATTCATACAATATAAATAAATAAAGATACAATTTTAAAATATGGACCTATGTGTGCCTAATATTTTTTAAATAAAAATTTTATTAACTTTCTAAATTTAATTTCCACATTGGCTTGCACAAGACTCCTAATAATCTGAGAATGCAAAAAAAATTAAAGCTAATAATTTTTAGAATTCTTTTTTCTCACATAGCAGGTAGATGATACTCCAATTCATTTTAAACCAGAAATGAGTGTATTGGTTGCCAACAGCAAAGCAAGGACCATTGATTCTGAATCTTCTGGTTGTTGTATATTAGTTTCTGTCTAATAGAAGGATTCTTAGGATTATAATGGAACAACCTGAATTATTCAGAGTAATAGTTCCATTTTAGTCAGTAACTCAGTCATATTGGCAACATCTTTTCCTCCATGTTAAGAGAGATTTACTCTGTTCCCCCCCCCTTTTTTAATATAAATTCTTGAGAGCTACTCACTTTGTTTGAGGTCTGATACCATGACATACAATCCTGTCAATTTGCGTTATGGAACACAGTATTATAGATGTAACATACTTAGAGCTATATTTATATTGCTTTGCATGGTAAAGACCTTTTGCATGTATGGTTGAGATGGGAGAATCATGGCTGGGGATAATTACAAGAATCTTTATAAGTGGAAGGGGAGGCACAAGAGAAGACAAGAGAAGATGCGACTTTGGGAGTGAAGGTTGGAGTCATGTGGTTTATAGCTTTGAGGGTGGACCTAGGCTGTGGAGTCAACGAATGGGGGAGGCCGCTAAAGTCTGGAAAAGCCATTGTGCACCGCTCTCCTTTGGATCTACCAAATGGTTGCAAGGACTGTACCAATATCTTGACTTTAGTTTCATAACACCTTTTAAAGACTGTGCACTTCAGAGCTGGAAAATAATACACTAGTATTGAATTATTTTCTTTTGGGTTTGCTTCTTTTTTATTTTTCTATACAAGGTTGGCCTAGAACTCATGATCTTTCTGCTTCAGCATTCCATGTGCTGGGAATATAGGTGTGTGCAACCACACGTAGCTATTATTATTTTAAGCTTTCAACTTTGTGGTAATATGTTCAAAAGTAATAGGTAACTAGTACAATAGTGAGTTTCCCTTCAGTAAATGCTGTTTTAATATAGTTCTAGGACCTCTTCATTGTTGCTGCACTGTGAAATCTGTTCTGTTTCTCCTTGCAACAGCTGTTCTATTTCCCCATGAGCCAGAACAGAAGTGGGAAATCAGTATAGAGTGGTCATGAAATTGATTCGGAGACATTGTTCCTTTTCCATTAGTGACAGCTTGATACAGAGCAGAGCAGAAGCTTCTATCAGTCTTCCAGAACTGTTCAAACTTTAGAAGTCATGACTGCATTGAAATTTCAGTAATCATGTCTCAGCTTTGCAGTCAATCTGCTAAAATTCTTTGTGAATAATGGAAAACTCTGAGTTTGATTGTAAAACTAGCACAGTGGCACATGGCAAAAAACTCTTCCCAAAATGGACTGTGTAACACGAATCTAAAAATGGTCTTATTAATAAAAAACAAACCAGGAGCCAAATATTAGGGTGAATCCTGAAAAATCAGAGAAGCAGAACAAGCCACACCTAACCTCACCTCGCCAACTTCTCAGCTGATCCTGTTTCCTCAAACTGGAAACCTCTGAGTCTTCATCCAAATAGATCTCAGCTGAACTGCTGCTAAAAGCTTAAAAGCCTAAAAGCCTTTAGTTCCTGGTCCTCATACCTTATATACCTTTCTGCTTCCTGCCTTCATTTCCTGGGATTAAAGATGTGTGTCTTTCCCAAGCAAGACATGAGGTCTCAAGTGCTGGGATTAAAGGTCTGTCACTGCCTGGCTCTGTTTCCAGTGTGGCCTTGAACTCACAGAGATCTGGCTGGATCTCTGCCTCTGGAATGCTAGGATTAAAGGCATGTGCTACCACTGCCTAACCTCTGTGTTTAATATAGTGGCTGTTCTGTTTTCTGACCCCTGGATAAGTTTATTGGCATGCACAATATATCAACCACAGGACTGAATTCATCTCACCATATAAAGTGTAATGCATGTTACAGGAATGCCCAAGACATGGCCAGTTAATATAATTAAATATATCAGTCAAAATAAAATGAACAATGGTATTTTATGCTAAAGAGATTACCTTGAAGTAAAGACTTTCATGCCACTTCTGTTTCACTAATTGACCAAGATTCATAGACTTCTGTTTTCTAAAAGCAGTGTGAACGTCTAAGTGTAGATGTTTATGTTAAGCAGTATGTAGTGAGAGTAATCTGTAGTTATAATGATTTGGAGGATAGTCCTCTTCATTGGTTCCCTTTATTGTTAGTCTTTTAAACATGTCTGTTTTTGGAAGTATATCAATTTTATTGAAATTATTTTTCTTATGCCTGACCCTCCTGTATACTATACTTTCCCCAAATGCCAAGTTTATGTGATATTTATCTTGCTATGATCACTGCTTTGAGTTCAGTGACTATTGGGCCAAAGCATAGATGTTGCACATGATAAATGTGGAGTCTTGGGTGACCACTCAGAAGCTGCTGAGGACAAAGTTACTAAACTCTACTAACTGATATACAAACTCCCAACAGACTGAGAAAACAGCATCTGGATGCTCG
>CABHPH010062631.1:0-40305 GCA_902168325.1 Peromyscus nudipes
CTGGGGCAATGCTGGAGAGCTCGCCCCCAGGTAGTGGTGATGAGAGAAAGCTGGTGAGCTGACGAAGCAAGCTACCACCGAGGCCCAGAACCAGGGCTATGAGTTAGTCCACCCCAACATCCACCTTATCTATGAACTGCTGGAGCACATGAAGGGGAGGAACCTACAGATCCAGAACTTCAGGAACTCCGCGACACAGGACGATAACGGAATATCCATGAGGAGCCCCAGTGAGAGCCCATTATTGATAGTGTAGCAGAAGTCTGAGGCTTCAAACCAGACCAATGACTCATAGCAACGAACACTTACAAGTAAAGATATGTGGACTAAAGGGTAAACTGTGTGACTCACTGGGCCACCCTACAGCGTCCACAACAAAATTCTTTTCCTTTTTTTGTTTGGTTTGGTTTTTGGGTTTTCTTTTAATTTTTTTTTTTTTTTTGGGGGGGGGGGGGGGGGGGTTGTAAGGGCAGAGGGCAGATTCGAGATAAATGAGATCAGGATGCAGGATGTGAAATCTAGAAAGAATCAATAAAAGTTAAAAAAAAACACAAATGCTCTTCATTATTAGGGGAGCATTGCACATACGATTTTCTGATTCATTTAGCAAATATTAACTGCTCTTGTGGTACTGGCCATATTCCTTCCTATAAGAAGAAAAGTAAACCATTGCGACTGTGAAGAAAGCTCTTTAATAAGCAAACCGATAGGCATATTCCAGTGCAATATCACATAGTTGATCTGAAAGAGGGATGTCCAGAATGCTGTGGGAACTCAGCAGAAATCTCACCTATGCCTTGTGAGACAGAGGGGATTCACGCAGGAAGTAGCATTTTAGCAGAGACATTAAGCTGAGTTGGAATTTTCTAGTTGGCTTAGTATGTGAGGGGGAAGGGATACTTTAGGAAGAGGAAGTAACAGTTCATATCTTAACTTGTTCTCATTGAGGATAGAATTGAATGTTGAGGGAAAAGAACTAAGAGACGGGCCGAGACCAGGAGAATCTGAAAGAATGCACCACAGAGACAGGTCATCCTCCAAAGTCAGAGCTCTTGAGGTTGTGAAATTGTATTTTGGCCACTACAAGTGCTGAGAAAATTTGAAGAAGAAAGGCTAAAGTCCAGAGAAGCCAGCAAGAATTTTGTAGGGTCAAGTGGAGGTGACCAGGGCTTTTGTTCAGAAATGGTGAGGGGACATTGATCTGAAAGAGGTGTGTACAGAGCACTATGAGAACTCGGCAGCAATCTCACCCATGCCCTGTGAGACAGCAGGGGATTCACACAGGAAGTAGCATTTTAACTGAGACATTAAAGCTGAGTTGGAATTTTCTAGATGGTTTAGTATGTGACTGGAGGGGAGGGGTATTCCCTAAGATAGTGTCAGGTTTGGTGAACTGGGATTACACTCAAAATCTTGGACTTAATCTTTGTGACCTTGAGAATGTCGTGTGAACTTTCTGAGACCATTAGCTCGTTGATGAAGCTAGGGTAGAATCTGTCCTGTGTTATTTTTGACAATTAAAATTGATGACAAGGTAAACTACTTATTTTACAAAATCTGAAAGGGACTTGATTGATTGCTTGTACTGCAAGATATGGTGCCTAAGGAGAAGGAATAATTTTAAGAGAAGTAAAGCAGGGGCCAGCAAGATGGTTCAATAAGCTTAGGTACTTGCTACCAAGCTTGATGACTTTAGTTCAATCCCCTAGAGCCACATGGTGGAAGGAGAGAACAGTAGATATCCTGGCCTTCTGGCTCTTACAGTCTTCCCACTCCCTCTTCTGTGACGTTCCCTGACCTTTAGCCTTAGTGATGGTGTTGCAGATGTATCAGCTGGGGTTGGGCATCCCATGGTCTCTTGTTCTCTGCATTTTAACCAGCTGTGGCTCCCTAGAATGGTCTATACCTGCTTCAAAAGGAAGCTTCTTTGATGAGAGGTGAAGGCTACCCTTACCTGTGGGTGGAAGGATAGTATTTAGAATGCAGATGGAAATTGTCTTGTTTAGGGAAGTGGCAGTACTAGGTTCTTCTCCAGGTCCATGGTCTTATCAGCTATGGGTAGTGGACTAGGTTATCGGACCAAGCATGAATTCTTGCCCTGTTGAGAGGACTTTAAGACCTAGGCAGCTCTGCTGGTTATCCCCAGATTATAAGTGTCATTACTGTGCCTTTCAGGCTATCTTGCCATTCTCATCATTTCTGTGGTTGACAGCCTTAACAGGTGGATGAATCTGTTGATTGCTTTTCTCCCTTGGCAGCAGGCATAGCTCCCTCTGGTACTATGAGAGCTAGTTCTCAGGAAGGAGGCTTCCAGGTAAATTCTAGCTTGATTTCTCCAAGTACTATGTCTGAGGTGTGTGGCATATTTAGCAATAGGGTATTGTCTTCCATTTCCGGAAGCCATCTAAGGGCAGTGGTGGGAGTCTATATTGTTCTTTGGAGAAGTCTAAGATTTCCCTGACTGACATTTTAAAATGAGGTATCCCATACCCAGTATTGGGATTTTTCTGTGCTAGTCTATGGCTTTTGGTGGGAGCATTGTACCTCAAGTAGCATAACTTCTGTTAAACTGTATGTGTGTGTATTTGTACATGTATTTATAACAGCGATCTAAATAAACAGAAAGTAATACTATTCCCTATGATATTTTCAAACGTATTTAGTGTTATTTATGTATCCCTCCTCCTCCCTTTCTTCCTGTGGGGCCCTTCCTTCCCTCTCCCCATTTTCCCCATTTCCCTTTCACAGCAACTGAGTCTTACTATTCCCATCTCTACATCTTGTTCTCCTCCCATCCCATGGTTCCTTTTTACTTTCCTGGTTTCTGGGGTTATTCCAGGTGTTGTACTCACACCAAAAAGATTTGGAGCTTTTTTCTTCCACAAAAAGGGAGGGAAGGACATGTGGCATTTGTCTTTCTGGGTCTGGGTCGCCTCATTCAGTATATTTTCTAGTTGCATCCATTTACCTATGAATTTCATGATTCAGTTTTCTTTTCTTTTTTAAGAGACGAATAGAATCCCATTGTGGATGTGTATCATATTTTCATTATTCACTCCTCAGTAGAAGGACATTTAAGTTGTTTCCATTTCCTAGCTATTGTGTGTGGCAACAGACGTGACTGAACAAATATCTGTGAAGTAGAATGTAGAGTCCTTTGGTTATCAAATGGTTCTTGGTTCAGTCTTGTAAAGAAGAGCAGAACATTAGATTACCAAGACAGTCTCTGTAGACATCATAGTGACATATAAACGTCACATTTACATATAAATAGTCTTTATAGACATCAGAGTGAGCTCTGTATATGAAATCTCAGACCTGGTTCTGTTCCTGCTCTGGCAGTTACTGCCTTAGAGGGATCGTTTCAGAGTGTGTACTGGGGTTTCTCTCCTCAGGAATTTTCCCAGTCCTTGATGCATAGTCGGCGGAATGCAGGGTTCTGGAGGCTGTATTTTACAGGTTGCTAGGGAACTGTCTAAATATTATGGGCAATGCAGCAGCATATGGCATGCAGTGGAATTAGAGCAGCTAGAAAACATCTTCATACCCTTGAAATGTAAGCTGCTAGTTTAAGACACCGGCAGGAGTGTATTTAAATAAATGGATTAGTCTCTATTGTGCTTTTAGACTCAGAGTGGAGACATAAATATGAGACTTCCAAATAGCTTTCATCCAAGGGGATGCATGTAGACCCCAACAAGGAAATTCATAGACAGACCAGAGAAGACTACTGAAAGGCAGGAGAAATGAAGAACTTGGTAGCTCCATGGATCTAAATAATAACATTGGTGTTACACAGAGAGCTACTTGAACATCTGCCTGCAAAGGTGAAGTTGGAGATAAATAATGTAATTGACCCCTGAAGGCCACCAGAAGGCAAACGAGTTTCTGGCTTCTGACTCTATTGTGTGTTCTGAAATCCCCAGCTCTTAGCTTCTCAAGGTTACAGGTTTGACTCTTTCTCAGATTCCAATAACTGTTTATGAACCTTAGTTCCGAGTGTTCAGTCCGAAGTTCCCCACCATAGGACACACTGCACCCCCCTCTCACTTACACTTCAGGTGAGGTGCATTTAAAGAATTGCAGTTCTTTGTACACGTCTCTATGAATAACAGTTCTGTGAATGCTCTTTTCTTTCACAGACTATGCTGAAGCCCGTTTCCTCCCTAAACGAACACTGCTAATTTGAAAATTCAAAATGCACCCAGCTCAGGGGCCCACGCTAGTCACATGCTGCAGCGTGAACAGGAACTGACTGCAGCTGGGACTTTGTGGCTTTTCTTGTTTTCAGTCCTTTTTGCTTCTCCGCTGTAGACAGTCGCTACTGAATGGTTTGGTTTTTTTTCTTTTCCTTTGTTTCTTTTGACAAAAGAAGGGACAAAATATCTCATATGTCTCTTTGCCTCTATCATGAAATTCAAATTTTAAGGAATAAAAATATAAAATGTATAGAGACTTTCCTTTGCAGAATGAGGGACTGTCCACTTGTCTCAATATGTAGTTAGGTTCCAGGAGCAGTGGAAACAGTCCCTTTGTGTTCTCCAGTTTCTCGTACACACTGTTCAGGAGTTAAGAAGCCTCCCTTCCCCTCTTGCTTTTCTTTTTGATTCCTAAAAAAAACCCAACCAACCAAACAAAAAAACACCCTGAAAGTAGTTTAAGTGCTGTGTTGTTTTCTTGACACTACCTGATTATTCTTACCTGAAAAATACCATCAAGAGTCTAGTAGATCTCTACAATAAAGTGTAACAAGTACAGGGGATGGAAAGTATCTGTTGTGTGAAAGATTGTGTAAGAATTATTTTCAGATGTGAAACCACCACCTCCTTTTTTTTCCTTCAGTTTGAAGTCCTTAAAGTATAATGCATGAATGCCAGCAAAACAAGATCCAAGTTCAACTGCAATCCAGAGTAAAACTAGCAGGGCCAGGAACCCATCCATTTTTACAGTAGTATTGAGATAATCTTATATCTTATATTATTGAAAATAAAATGGCTCACCCATCTAATCATGAAGCAGGTTTTGCTGCAGAAACTCTCAGTATGCTGCCCACAAAATGCTTTAAGTTCATGAACTTTGTATAAAGTTAGTTTTTCTTCAAATGTCAAGAAATGGGAATGTAATAGACAGATCTGAAAAAATGTTTGAATTTATTTATGATCCAGTCAGAAGTTTATAAGTACTGCTTTTTCCTCCCCATGGAGTACAATTTCAAGTCAATATAAAGTGTTTTAAATGTCTGACATGAAAAATAATCGCCCTAGAGGATATTAGTGTTCAAAATGTGGTCAAAGGCAAACGGTTATCAGCCAACAGATAAAAATCCAGCAGGTCCATCAGAGCAACTCTGTGGTCTTCCTGTGTGTCACTCAGCTCAGCTAGACACAGGTTTTAATGAGTGGACAGAAAATGCCTCAGACTTGTCTCTAGGCTGCTGCATTTCTGGAGAAGGAAGTAGGTTAGTCAACTGTGTCATCGATGAGTGACACACAGCTAACAGACATTTTGTATGCACGCACGCTGTCACTTAATACTTTTGGAGAGCTGTGATCTGTCACATTGTCCTTTTGGCAAAGCTTTGTTATCTTTGGTCATCGAAGATTGTGCAAACAGCTGCTCAAGATGAAAGAATACAAACTCACTTATAAGAATGAATTTACATCTCTCTTGCAGTCTGGAAAACAATGATGTTATTAGTGGTTCTCAGCTAGGATGATTTTACTACTCCAGGGGACATCTTAAAACTTCAGAAGATATTTGGGATTATCACAATGGGAGGTGGTGTATTGGAGAGGGGACAGGATACTGTTCAATGTGCTGCAGGATGCTTGGGGGCTTCTTACATCCATCATCTGGCCCCACCGTCAGTTTGGCTAATACTGAGAAAAACTGTCCTACTTGGATTATAAGAACAAGGAAGTTAGTACCTAATATATCCATGATTTATTCTTTCATATTTAGAATGGTAACTTTTCATGATTTTAGTTTTGATACAAAGTAAAAGAATTATGTCTTTTGTAGAAAATTTAGATCCATAGGTTATAATTGTGTTTTTTATAATCACGTAAAAGAGATTTACTTACTATTTTGTTCATATGAAGATTGATTAATCTTTTCTACTCACTTATGAATCCCCAAATAGAGGCCTCCCTCAAATGTGATAATAAGGTGAGTGAAAATTCATTAAATGAAAATCCTAAGCCAGATGTTCTGTATTTCATCTGGACTTGTATTTCAAACTACTCAAGAGGTTGAGGGTAGGAGAATTGCAAGGTCTAAGATAGCTGGGTAACAGCAAGACTCTGTTTCAAAATAAAATGAAACAATGGGGTAGCTAGCTCAGCAGTATAGTGCTTGTCTAACATGCACAAAGCTCTATGCTCAACCTCTCCACCCCACTGCTTGGGAACAACACAGTTTTATCTGATGCTTAAACCATAAGCAGTGTAGACACTGTTATATCACACTATGCTGAGTTAGTAATAAGAAGACCTTTACTCTCCTTGTTACAGTATGGAGTACATAATGTTACTACCTATGTGGGAATCTGTACCCTATTTGGATTTCAACTGTGAACAGTATTTTTGCATCCTTTTCTCTTACTGTGGCAGAAGGTAGGAAAAAAAAATCTTCAAAAGCACGGAAAGGATCTTCCCATGGATGCAATTCAATCAGTTTTAAGAAATGAGGTGCTACTTAGCTACAGCAAACAATCATATCAGAGGAAACCTAATTTCAAAGAAATCAGCTATCAGTGTTTCAGGCCTAATTGGCACTAGTTCCCATCAGTTTTACCGAGGTGGGAGAATGAAGCTATTTCATGTCAGCTAACTAAATTATAGTGACCCTGACCATGTAGTACTGTAAGTTCTGAACCATCTCTTGCAGCGTTTTCTAATTACCTTTAGACTCCCCGGCATGCACTCACCACATGGCTCCACATCCCATCATCTCACTTGCAGTGCTCCTAGCTGTTTGATGCCTTTCTTCCCTAGAATGTGTCTCTCCTGTTGGCGCCTCTCGTTATAGAACCTGCCGCCACTGTCTAATGTGCTGAGAGTCCTGAGTCTGGTTCTAAACAGTCAAAGAAATAGTTTTGACTAACTGTATACCTGTCTTTGACCCTAGGTCCTCATGAGGCATTCTAATACCTATAGATGGATGACAGTTCCACTTCACACAAGTAATTCCTACAAAGAACTCAAGTCCCACTTTTTTTTTTTTGACAGATGCAAGGAAGAGTTCAGACACAATTCTAATACTTCTTATCCCTCTTAAATATTTGGGTTTTCTTTGTCCTCACTGACAAAGAAAAATAACATACAACATCAGCTCAGGTCCCTGACTTGTATGTCTAGCCTGGAATATTTACTAGCATACACATTATTTATCTGTATTTAAATTGCTGTTAACAATGCAGATGTAAATGTAGATCTTTACATTTATGTAACAAACAGGGCAGTCAGGAGATGACAAAGAATAAATAGTCCCTTCCAAAATCAAGTGAAATTATCTTTGCTGGTAGCCAAAGCTAACTGTGGAATTTCATGCAGTTTCTACTAACTTTGTCTTAGTCACATTTCAAATTCTTTGCTGTTCAGTTTCAGCCAGAGCATGCTGTTAATTGAGGCAGTGAAATGCTTTTTAAAAAGAGGGCTGAATAAAGAAGTAAATACAATATGATATGATATGATATAATATAATATAATATATATTTGTTTTATATATTTATTCATAGCCAAGAGCAATGTGGTCCCTAAGGAAGAATTTTAGCATGACTTGAACTTTTGAAGAATCTGGGTCAGTTGAGACTTTTACTTTTGGCTGCTAAATACCGAGATTTTCTTAACTACATTCAAATTTGTGCTCTGCAGCTCTGTCACACACTTAATACAGACCCAGCCGCCAACCTTCAGTGAGGTGCTAAGAGGATTCTCCAACTTCCATGTTGCTATTTCAACTCCTAACCCTACTTAGGCCAACATATCTGCCCTGCCCTGCCCTGCCCTCAGATTTCCTTGTCTAACTTTGTGGTCCTTCGGTTCTTAGTTCCTCGGGTTTAGAGTCATTCATTACTCCTGTTGGAAGCGGTCCTTTTCTCCTCATGTAACCCATCACCAATCCTGTGAGTCCTAAGGTCCAGGACCTTCCATCACTTCCATTATCATCTCCAATCAGCATCCTTTGTGACAGGTGTCTTCCAGCTAGTCCCCTTTATCCATCTTGGATCCTAGACTAACTTCAGTGCAGACAACCCAGGCCCGATTGCTTTGCAAGCTCCAGTGGGATGCCATTTCACTCACAGTAATATTCTAATTATTCCCCAGGGTGGGGAAGGCCCTTGGAATATGCTGTCCTTCCCCATGACCGACTAGTACTGACCATATATCCTATTAAAGACATTTCGCAGATGTGTTACCTATGAAGTCTTGTGAAGCTCTGTATTCAGAGGGTCCCCATGCATAGATTAAGGCTTTGGGATTCTTCTTTTAAAAAATACATCATTTAACTTATTTTTTACTAATTCATGCAAAGCTCTGTAATCAGAGGGTCTCCATGCATAGATTAATGCTTTGAGATTCTTTTTTAAGAAATGCATCGTCTAATTTAATTTTTATTTAATTAATATAAATTATATCATTTTCACTCTCCCTCTCCTCCTTCCTATTTGTCTTACCCACCACCACCATTCCCCCTCAAATTCACAGCCTCCTCATATTTAAGCATTGTTGTTACATACATACATACATACATACATACATACATACACACGAATGAATAAATAGATAACTGCAACCTACTTTATCTGTTCAGTGTTGCCTACATGTATGTTTCTAGGGTTGGCCACTTGGTATTGGATAACCCACCAGGGGACTCATCCCTGAGGAAGACTAATTCTACTTCCCTCAGCAGTTGTTTATTGCTTATAGCTCTTCATTTAGGGGTAGGTCCCCATGAAATTTTCCCTTATCTACATAGGGATGTGAACTAATGTTGGAATTGTTCAGGTCTTCTTTAGGAAGCCATGCTGTCAAGATTTCATGGGTGTAGCTTCCTCTTATAGCTAGAAGTCACAATCTCATAGCAGACTTCCTGGTCCCCTGGTTCTTACACTCTGTTCCCCAATATTATACCTTGTTCTTCACTGCTCCCTAAGCCTTATGTACAGGATTGTGTCAGGATGTGTGGTTGGAGTGTGCAACTCAGTCAGCTGTTCTCTGCATTTTGACTAGCTCTGTCTATCTGTAATGACCTCCTTCTGCTTCAAAAAAGTTTCTTTGATGAGGGGTGAAAGCTGCAATATCTGTTGGTATGGGAATAATTATTTAGATGCAATTAGAAATTATACTGGTTAGGACAGTGGTAGTAGTAGGTTCTCCTCTCAGGTCTATGACTTCTCCAGCCATGTGTAGCTGACTAGTGTTACAGTACCAGGCACAATTTCTGTCCTTTTGTGTGGACCTTAACTCCAACTGGACAGCTGGCAGTAACGCCTCAAGATCCAAGTGCTACCATTTCCGATTGTGAGCATGCAGTCAATCCCGTCTTTGGTATAGCTCATAGGCTTTCCAGTTGAGTAGGACTCCCAAATGTCCCTCTCCCTTGGCATCTGGCAAAGCACCTCCTGACACTGTGAGAGCTAATCATCAGGCATCAAGCGTCTACAGGGGTGCCCACTCAATTCCTCCAAGTCTGTGCCTGTAGTTCATCATTCCTTTAGCAGTAAGGCCTTACCTTCATATTCTGGGAGGCAACCGAGGTTGACATTTTTTGTATTATATTTAATTTCAGGTAAATATAAAACAATTATTTCTTATGTCATTTTTTAATTATTAATAATTTTAAGTTGAGCCTAAAAATTGTGGCTGTGCATTGTGTAGCCACTCCTACCTTGGACTCTTCCCTTTATCCTCAAGCTGGCCTCTTGACACCCTTTAATACTTCAGGCATCCTCCTTGCTCTAAACTTTGCATTCATGGTGCTTTCTACCTGGCCTTTGATCTCTTGGAGAAAGCTCTCTCTTACATGACTCATACCGTCATCATCTGCAAGTCTCTGCCCTGTTAACTTTTCAGTGAGATTTAACCTGAACACACTATTCATATTGCAAATGATTGGCCTATTCTCTTTTCTTGGATGTATTTTTGTTCATTGAGCTTAAGGCTTTGTTATATACTGAATTTTTTCTTGTTGACTGCCTTGTGTTCTACAGATTTTCCCTGAATGTAATAAGCTTTGTAAAACCAATCAGCTTTTTGTTTGTTCACTGCTGTCCACTGTTGCAGTACTTAGTACATGCTTGATATGTGTTTGTAGAATAAGTAGGCATTGAAACTTGATATCACAATCTGAGATCCAGCTTTGATATTCATCTGCTGATAACGCTGATGACTATATATATAAAGTTTCACTGTAGAATGTGACTCATTTCATTTACAGAAAATCATTTTGTTGAGCTCAAATATTATGTGTTTCAATCTATCACTTGGTTGTCTCTAATGATCAGGTTACATTTTCTATAAAAAGAGTTGACTTCAGGATGATGTTGAAATTTGAACTGCCTTGTGGGGAGGAGAAGCATTGCCTTTTCAATATAAATAATCAATTGAATCGGGATTCCTTATCAAAACTAAAAAAAAAAAAAAGGTCTACTCCCTCACACTTCCTCCTTATAAACAAATCAGCTTTTAGTATGAAAAGAGCTTTCTGGTTAGTAAGATGGAAACCTGCTAGTGGCCAGGGACCCAACTGAACTGGAGATGGAAGTAAAGAAGTAGGTCTTAATTTTACTTTCATTCCAGTTATGTGAGACTCCAAGCACGTGAGACTGCGACACATTGTTACACCTCCCCTGGTTCCAAGGATGAATTTTTTTGTGCTGGGTCCAGAGCCACTTCCTCTCCTCCTGGGAGGCTAGGTTTTCAGCAGTTCTTCTCTAGCTTCTAGCCTGACGCCCTCTCGTCTCCCATCATCCCAGCAGAGTCTCTCCCATCAGCATGTTATATACTTTGTCTCCTCTTCTTTTTCTAAAAACCCAGAGCTCTGGATCTCATCACCTCCCCTTAGCTCTTGCCCACTTTCTCCTTTTTATTGCTCATCCAAAGCAAACAAAACAACAAAGCCCAACTCCCATTGCTGTCTCCAACAGCACATGAAAGAGTCATTTAATCCCGAATGAGTCCTTTGGTTTGAAAGATTCTATAAAAACTGCTCTTGTGCTGGGTAGATATTATAAAGGTTGAGAACACCTGCTGTTCTCTGAACCCATGTCAGGTCAGGGGAATCAACCATTGGTAACTCCAGCTCAGGGAAAGCCAAATGTCCCAGCTCTCATGTGAAAATCCTCACATGCTGGCACGTACACCTACACTTAATTAAACGTAGTAGCAATAAGTCTATGAAAATGATAATTTGCTCTTGTCTTTAACATTAAAACCAAGTCCCACGTTTGAATCCCTCTTACCTGACTTGTGAATAGAGTCAGATAGAGCTGGTCACTATTTCCTCCTTCAAACATTTGTTTCACTTAGGGTCCAGGCAAGCCTGGTTTTTCCCGTACTACACTGACAATCCCTTTTATTTTCTGTTGTGTGTTACCCTTTGTCACTTGACAGGTTTGGAGTGTCCCAAGGCTTGCTCCTCATGTCTCTCCTGTTTAAGTTCTCACTGACATATCTGTAAATGCTGACTCAAAATTTAAGAATCTCCATTTGACTGTTTAATTCAGTGATTTTTTTTCAACCTGTGGGTCATGACCCCTTTGCAAACCTCTAACTTCAAAAAGGTTTACATAACCCTAGCAAAATTACAGTTACTAAGTATCAATGAAAAGCTGTATCAACATGTTGCGTTAGGAAGGTTGAGAACCACTGGTTTGATTGGTTTCTCAAACTAGGCTCTCTATATTTCCCATTGTGCTTAACTACATCTTACCAAATTCTATTTACTCTCCATGGAAATATGGGAACTCCATTTTCCAAGTACTTAGGCCACAATCTATATAGCCAACCTTGATTCCTTTCATCTACAGTCTGAGGTATATACCTTGTGAACTTTCTCTTCAAAATACATCAAGAATATGATTGCTTCTCACCACTTTTTCTGCTACTAATGTGGCTTAAGACATTACTGTGTTCTTTTTTTCCCAATGATGTTGATGCCATTTTAGTCTTTCTTTTTCCATTTCACATTCTGTCTATATTCTTCAGTTTAGTCTCAATATAACAGGTAGTGAGAACTTAGAATAAAGGAGAGGTGATCATGCTCAAAATCTTCCAGGGATCTTCTCTTTCACCCAAGCAAAGCCTAAACCACCAGCTCTGTCTTTGTTTTCTGGATCTGATCAAGGAACTCAGAGTCTCATGCATTTCATGTAGGGATTATACCATTAAGTAAAGATAAAATGTAAACATTCTGACTATTTATAATTTTCCTGATTTTAATTTTCCTTTTTGTTCTTAATTTTATTACAAACATTCCTTGACCATGTCAGGTGTCTTTTCTGTACTATAACAGAATGTCCTTGGCTGTGTAATTTATTTAAAAAGAATGTCATTTAGCTAATGGTACTAGAGGTTCAAGGAAATGCCACCAGCATCCTTTTGACTTCTAATGGGGGGGGTATTCTTGCTGTATTATGATCTGGTAGAGGGTACCAAATGGTAGGTAGCACAAGCAAGTCAGAGTGAACATGCTTGTGCAAAAAAAAAGCCTCTCCTGTGTAATGCTAACTTCTCCATCCATCTGCTCAGAGGGCCCACCTATGTTGGAGAAGAGTGATGTTCTTAACACTCTCACTAAGCAAGTGGTATATAAGTCAAGGTAAAATACCCAATGTTACTTTACTTCATAGTCTATGGTATATGGTCCATAATTTTAACCCATATCACTCTCGTTATACATTCCAATTCATGGAAACAATAATCAAGTGGGGGTGGGAGGACTAAGGATGTAGTTTAATGGTAGAGTGCTCACTTACCATGTGTGAGGACCCATATTTAACCCCTGGTTATGAAAAGCAATAACAAGAACAACAAAATAAAACAAAAAAACTTAGGGGAATGCATGGATGATTGATGCATTCCTGGAGTCCTATATAATACATCTGAGTTGGTATGTGGCTGTATGTTTAATATTTATCTTTGTACATGTACCTAGCTTCTAGACTTATTTGAAAATGCTTAAGAGGAAAGGATGTTCCCTGAGAAATCCCCAACATTTTGTCATGGAAGCTGAATCTCTGGTGTCCTCATAACATTCTCGATTCAAGGGCAGAAGTACATGGTGTAGAGATCCCGTGAAAGTGACTAATGGTGAAAACCTTTTGGTTCCTGGAATATGTTAAGAGGCTCAGCTTGATATTAATGGGTATCTTCCTTTAAGGCACCTACACTCTATTTAAAGTAGGAAAGTTTGGATTCTCTGTGGTATCATTCACTGAGTTCCCCCCAAATTAACCTTTTTAGAGCCAGTAATTGAAAGGCAGAACAGGTAGGCTAAGTCACCTTCTGAAAACTCCAGAGGGAAGGCATACACAGCCCTGGCTGCTTTCTCTTCACTACAGAAACTCAGTGGTATGGTCATGTGAAGGTGAATCAGATACTATGCATTCGATCTTTTCTGTCATGAATTTGTGATCTCAGACTCATTAGTATTACGTGCTAAGTACTAATTATAGGCTTTTTCTTGTGTGGTTTCTTCATGTGGTTTGGAGTCTTTGTCTGTTTGCATCCCTAAAACACTAGCACATCTGAAGTGATCCATAAGTTTAAAAAATTTATCTTTTACATATCCAGATGCTAGAAGGCACACAATTGAGGAGTTAATACACTTGGCTGTCCAGTAAGGGCTGCTATCTGTTTTCAACACAGTATCTAATTGTTTTATCCTTTAGAGAGTGGGCACTCTGTGTTCTCACCGTGGCAGGTGATAAAAGGACAATGGATGGGTGAATAGGCAAATTAGAACCAAGAGCTCAGGTTGAGAAATGTTGAATTTGTAAGGCTTGTTATATATCCAAGGGCAGAGACTAAATAAAGATTTGGATATAGTAGTCTGGATTTTAAAAGAGAATGAGAGATAGAGGCATCAACTCAGAAGAAATCCACAAATACACATGACTAGGTGAGAGCGCCCACAAGGCAGATGTAGACAGAGAAGAACTTCAGTATTGGAAGATTGAAAAGAGGGCAGGAACCATCAAAGAGTCAAGGGTGGGTCCATGAGGGGAAGTCTAGAGAGTGAGATCCCTGGGAATCAAATGAAGTAAGCAGATACTTCCCTGAGGGCCTTATGTTAAATGAATGGAGGGAATGATAACTAACCTAGAGAATTTGAAAAATGAAAATCCTCAGAAGATCATGTACCCAAATTGTTATTATGTTCACTTGCTAGTGTCTTATTTATTTATTTAATTCACTTATTTATTTGCCAGTATTGTTTTGACAGAGGGCTTATGCTCTGGGGCCTCAATATTTCTGAAAGACTAATTTCTATGGTTGGGATACATCTTCATGTAATGGTACCAAAAATGTCTTAGGCAAATTTGTGGCATAAATAATAACATCTAGGGAAAGTTCACTTCCTTCCTCTTCTTTCTTGGCGTTTCAACCAGCCTCATGTCTCTGCAGTCACTGGTTAGTCAGTGGGAAAAAATTAAACATCACAGTTCTTAAATATGGATACACAAACTTCTGTAGAAAGGGTGAAGGTCAATGAGGTTGTGTTAGGGGAAACTACACAATTTACCAGCACCTTAGAGCCAGCTGACTGGAAAGCTGAGAAGGGATTTGGAAAATGCTATACTAGGTAGTGGTAGAAATTTTCACAGGGGTTCTTGAGTTTATGCTCCATGCCATGTTTCTATCAGCCATTTGGAGAAGCAAAGGCAAAACAAAAATACCCATTGTTGGTGGCTGGAAATTTTAAGACTTGAGAATTCTTTTCCAGCACAGTATAATATAAGAATAGCTAGTGCTGAATGCCAAGTCCTACAGAAGCTCACAGGAGAATGCCTTGGTCATTCTGACTTCATTCACTGACGTGACATTTTGAGCACTTATTCTGTATCCACCACTGCAAGAGCCATTTCTCACTTTGAAACTTCCTTATTAGTTGTTTCAACAAGCCGCAAGTTAACAGATACCACACTAAGTATGAAAACCATTGAAAAATGTGCGTGTTTAAGTAATTTTATCAAATTCACATAGGAAGTGGACCCCAACCTTTCTGAATTCATGGTCCATGATCCGCCCACTCGCAATGCTGATAATCGAAGTGACAGTTACTTGATCAGCCAATGAATCTGTAATCTGATGAGCACTGCCATGAGTCAACGACAGGAACAAATAATTATTTGTTGATAAGGCCAAAAGTTGCTGCAGAAATACCTTGTGTCCTGGTCTTTAACAGATAAGGTTGAAACTTAATGAGTTTGTGTGACTCAGATTGACTGTTCTGGATTGAAGACCCCAGGGGCTGTTGTCATGCTTGCTTGGTATTCCTGTACCCTCTGCTTTATGTTTTACATCACTTCCTTCTGTCTTTCTTAGGCCATCTGTAGTTGAGAATGGTGAACAGGACTCTGTGGAACTAGCAATGTAATGGTTACATCCTCTATAGCATTACATGGACTCTGCATCATGGGGACTCTGTGTTCTGTGTCTTAAAGGCTCTTTCCTGAGTCTTTTGGAGTTCACAGAGTCTGGCCTCACTTCCACTTTCAAGTACGTACCATAGGCAAGCACGTGGTGATTGTAGTTCTGCTCTGGTATTTCCTTTGTGTTTCGGCCTCTGTGCTTCTCAGTTGTTTACATCCATTTTCACATGAGTCCTAACAATCTACTGTTGGAGTTGTATTTTCAAGCGTAAGTCTTACTACTTAGACTGTGTTGCGCATTCCTCATGAGAGAATGCAAAATTAGTATGTAGTATGTAGCACCTAGCCTGGTATTCAATGCTGCATATTTCACATCTAATGATCACAGGATAGGTTCAAGGATTATCATTTCTTTTCATAAAACCATTTATCTCTGAGTTTTGTGACGATACTTTGAAAATCAGTTGAGTCATTAGCAAGAGTTTAAAAGCACTTGCTGAGCAATTATTGATGCCCCAAGAGACTAAGAACAAAGAAAATCAGAGAATGTGACTTAATTTTATTTTCTGTAATTACTACTGGCTCTTTTGGTTGTTAGTAGTGTTGACTATTATGTCTTATGTGTTAAAGTTCAAAATGTTCCTAGGTGTGAAGTTCCATGTTCACAAGTTAACCCACGACTACACCCCATTCCTTTTGCTTGATTCATTCTTTCCTAGTCTTCAATTTTCACCTCAAATCGCACTTCCTCTGCTTAACTTCTCTGTTACATAGACTCCCTTTCCACTTAGCCCTTGTTTTAACACCCACTACAATTCTAAAAATGGCAAGTACATGTACACACAAGCACCATTTATTTAATTTTTTATCTCTCCGCTATTCATATGTAGTCATTCCATTAGTAATCAGAGACTGGTAATGTCCCTAGCATTTGATGTGTTTCAGTAATCATTTAAATAAATAAAGCAAAATGAATGGTAAACTGGGAAGTCCATGTGTTCACATGACTAGAATTTGTTAACACGGACTGAGAGAAAATAACACAGTAGCTTTGAAATGTATTCTGTTTTACGGTCCTTGTCTATCTTCAGGTGTCATAAATAGTAAGTGGCAGGGTCCACATATCATCTCATCTCAGACTTTGCATAGTTGGTTGTAGTAGCTATAAATACTAGATTAGCAAATCTGCCATACCAGCATTCTCTGTGTTTCTGCAGAATTAAGGAAAGGGCTTCATATTTACTGTCTCAGATATTGAACATGCTTGAACTGCGTCTTGGGAAAAACCATTGTATGATTACCTCTCTTAAGCGTATGCTGTGGATTGAGGGTATCGCTGTCAGTCCTTTGAGTAGCAGTTGAAGCACTATCTTTTAGGGGAACACTGTCCCCCTTCTCCTATATTCTCAGGCTTCCTCAGGCAGGGCTTAACCTTTGGATCAAAAGCACAACAATAAGAACAAGATAACTAACATTTGTGATAGCATACAGAACTGAGTGACCAAGTCCTTTGTTTCTATGTTGTGCATAGATGTGACATCATAGAGAAGTAGCCCAGTTAGATGCCTGGGTCGCTCACCTCTTAACCTGAGTGTGAAAACTTCACGTCGACTGTCCCCTAAGGTTGGTGTTAGGTCTACACTTAACGGTGGTGGTGTAAGGACAAAAACCACCTTTTCATTCCTATAGCTGTCAGTATACTATTCAAGCAGAATTGCTGAATGTTTATTACAATAGTCTATGCATATTATATATACATATAACTTGTTTCGAAATAAAATATGTTTATAGCTCTCATTTAAAAATCTCCTAGAACTCACTATGTTTCTGATTAAAATAATGTTTTTAGATTTCATGGCCCCAGGAAGAACGTTTTATTTAAATACTTAAGTTATGAGACAAAACATGTACTTGTCTTTCTGTTTGGTCTGATTTGGTGAATTTTATTGTTTTTAGAAAAATGCTGTTTGGACTTGGCTGTTAAGAAATGGGGAAGTATCTTACAGGATCTTTTGATTAATTAGTCTGTATTTTGTTCAAAAAGGTTATAAATTGGGGCCAAGAAGATAGCTCAGTTGGTAAAGTAACTGCCATACAAACAAGAAGTCTGGAGTTCTGGATGCCCAGCAGTCTGTAGAAGTCAGGCCCAGCAATGCACATGTGTGACTCCATGCTCAGGGATAGGGAGGTTGAAGAAACAAGTTAGATCTCTTGAGATCATTGCCTGGGCAGTCTAGCTGCATTGGTGAGTTTCCAGGCTCAGTCAGAGATCTTGCCTGGAAAAATAAAGGTATGATCCAGTAAAATACTAGATGTTAACATCTGGCCTTTACACATGTGTTGACAGGTTTATGGACCCCCGCAGGCACATGGACATACTCTTATATGTTGTAAATTGATATTACTAGGCATAGAAATGTGTTATTTGTGGGTTTTATTTTTTGGATGGTTTAGTGTTAAAAAATTATGTTGGTTTAGTGTTAAAAACCAATAGATGCTTTGTGGATTATGAGATAGATAAGACCATGTGACTCAGTATTGGATCCCCAAAAGATGGTTCTGGTGAATCTTTACCCATTCAGCTGATAAGAGTAAGATATGAAGTAATAATCTGAGACAGTTTAGTTCAGGGCTAGGTGGGAATAAGCAGGACAGCATTATGCTGGACATGACCTTGGTGACCCTGTGGACAGTGATCAGGCAAAGATGAACCCTCCCTCTGTCCTGTCCTGAATATATGTCAGCCCTCTGAGTGCTTTAAAAATCAACCCAGACTAAATTATTAAAGGCAAAATTTGATTGGCTCTAATCATACTCAGGTTAAGAGGTGAACCTGCTAGCAGCTGTCTGAGCTGTTTATCTTAATATCATCACAATATCTACACAGTAAGACCAAATGAGGTAGCAAGTCACTCAATTTTCCAATTGCATAGTTTTAAAAACCTAGCAAGATAGATTTTGATAGTCTATGGACCCAAAGAGGTAACACTCAAGAAACAAAATGGATAGTACACGTCCTGACTGACATTGATCCATCTTAATTGATTGTGTTTTTGTGACAATGCATGGAAGTTGTGCAGTGCACAAAGACCATGCCGTCAACTCTATAGCCCACCAGCTGAGAGCCACTCTTAAACAGTGAGTTTACTGAAGTCCTACACAAGAATGCCACTGTGGTTCTGTGAGATGGTGCAGTGGGTAAGGTACATGCCGAAAAGCCGTAGGTCCTGAATTTGATCCCTGGAATGCAAGTCCTCTGATCTCCACATGTATATACCTCTTCTCTCTCTCTCTCTCTCTCTCTCTCTCTCTCACACACACACACACACACACACACACACTCACACACACTCTCACACACACACTCACTCACTCACTCACTCACACATAAACACACACACCACAGAAACACACATACACATTAAATACATAAATAAATAAAATATAATTAAATATCATTGGAGACAGCACTGTTTATAGGGATGTCCTTTCCCACATATGGTTTCAAGAAATCAAAAAGGGAAAATGCAGGATAACATGGATTCTGAAAAGGGAGGAGGAAATTTCTCACTTGAAAACAAGAAAGTTCAGCCGGGCGTTGGTGGCACACGCCTTTAATCCCAGCACTCGGGAGGCAGAGCCAGGCGGATCTCTGTGAGTTCGAGGCCAGCCTGGGCTACTAAGTGAGCTCCAGGAAAGGCGCAAAGCTACACAGAGAAACCCTGTCTCGAAAAACAAAACAAAAAACAAAACAAAACAAAAAAAACAAAACAAAAAAAAGAAAACAAGAAAGTTCTGAAATAATTAACATATTACAGTCAGTGGTCATAAATAAATTTATTTTAGTGTAAAGTGAAATATAATTTATACAAAGAGTGTCTTCAAATCATAATAAGTATTGATCAATGTATTTATTGGAAGAAATGCTGGTTTTGGTCTAATGGAGCTCCTTTATCTTCCCCAAGGCTCCTATCATAATTCTGACTCCTGGTCCGTCCCCTGCATGGGACCTTCAGGCTTGTATCACAGTGTGCTGGTGGCACCTATCCAGTGGCCCACTGTGATCTTTTGGGGGAGGTGTAAGCCCCTTGGTTTTGTGTCAGTGTTGTGCTTTGATTCAACCTGAACTGCCACCCGAAGCCCTCTCTCCTCCCCAGGTCATCTTTCTACAATCACATGAGTCCAGTCTGTTTCCTACAACCCCTAAAGCATCCACTGCACTGTTCTTCTGCTCCTCTGTTCTTCCTCATCATGGAACCCTCACCGTTCACTCTTTTTCCAATCTCAATTGAGAGCGGTTTCTTTCTACATTGCTCAAACTCTTTGGTACTGTTCCCCACTACACACAGATCTCTGATTATTAGCCCTGGTCACAGGGCTAACTTTTTACCAGTTTTTCTTTTTCTTTTCTTCTTTTTTTTTTATAGGCCGAAAGGGTACTTTGTTAATTGGTTGAAAATTCTCTGAAGATCTGAAGCACGTCTTCTCTATCTTTCCATCTAAATATCTAAAACTGCACTATGCAGACAGTAGGTATTTGGCATGTCATTCTGTCTAGAATCATTTTGGGAGTTTAACTTAAACAAAAGCTGCTGAATCACTTTTTTTTTCTCAATCCCATGATTTTGATCTCACATGCTGAGAGATTCCATTCATGTAAGCCAACATCTTTTGACTTCGTTTCTTTTAAATTTTAGCACACAGAATCCCTGACACAGCCGACAGAAATGCCCTCCTTAATGTGGTTGACCCAAGCTCCTTTGCTGTGTTTTGTACAAGTTTTATATATCGCCTCAAGAAAAGTCAACTACTGCTGAAATGAGCAACATGAAGCTTTGCTGGTTAGTCAGCCTTGTTATTCCGGAAGCAAAGACTTCCACAGAGCCTCATTTACATCCGCAAGCTGCAAAAGGAAGTTTTAGGCGAAGTGTCTCTGCCCCTGTTCAACATGCGGGTCCCACATAACCACATGGCGCTTACAAAACCACCTACATCCGTTCTCATACATTATGTCTAGAATCTTCATATTCATCATTACTGGCAGTTGCATTTTTTCAAAAGCTTCTGAGTCCTTTTGTGGCGATGTGAGATGTGGTGGTTTGGGAGAAAAGCCAATGCCACTTTAAAGGTAAATACTTCCAATGTAATGTTTACACACCACCCAGAAGAGTTATTTCAGGACATGCCTTTGTCCTGCTCCACACTGCGAGTTCTTCAAAGGTAGTGACAGAGACTGGGAGGTTGCAGACACTCAGGAAATGTTCACAGACAGTGTTCAAGGACAAGAAAAGGAAATTGACAAGTATACCTGGAGAGTAGAAAAGTTACCAGCTGTTGTAAAACCAGTAAATCAATTGACAAATAGTTGCAATATCCTCCAACTTCAGAAACTGAGAAGGACTACATGCTGGCACAGCTCCATTCAGGTTTACTTTTTAACCCAACTTAAAATGAGAGCAAGTAAGATAAAGCGAGAGAAAAAAGAATTGCATATTTTGCTCTGTTTCCTTTATGAGTGTGGGTCTTACAAAGATGCTATTACATTACGGAGGATATATTTTCCTAAGACTGTCTATTGCCATAGATAGAACCAACTGGTACTGTGGTTAGCTTCTCTAGTGCTTGAAGACTATGCATCTTTCACGCCACTCTGCAGATGTCTATCTCCTCTTGCAACATAGCTGACAAGAAGGGATCAACGTTTCTTTAAATTTCTTTTAATAGGGTCCCATGTAGCTCAGGCTGGGCTCAAAATCCTGATGTAGTTGAGGGTAACCTTGAACTCTTGACGTTCTTGCCTCCACCACCAAAAATGCTAGGAATATAGCATCCATCCCCACACCAGGCTTGGATCAGCACGTCTTAGGATCATAACTACAGCCTTTAAATAGGGCACATGGGCTCCTTTCCAGTCTATCATTATGTACACACATCTGGACCCATATATCATCACCTTGACAGAATACATGTGTGTTGTTGAAGAAGTCAAGGATAAGTTGAGAACGGGAAAGTTTCTGGAGAGTGGGTGATATATTTATTTTAATCTAGGGTACCCTACTTAGACAGGTACTGTAGAAACCACAAGGAACTTAGGATGGTCTTTGTAAAATGCTTGCCACTCCTTTGTTGTGTTTATGGCTTTAAGTACATTGTGTTTGATTATCTTCATTTGTTAAATGACATCACTAGATAGTCACCAAAGCTGCTTTTAGCTTCACTGGTTAGTTAACCTGTGACCTCAGGGGGAAGAAGGTGATGGCACCTGGGGGGAAAAGGAAGCAAGGAGACACTGAGTTAGTCTCTTCTTGCTGGTTATGTTAATTTCTTAAGTTTTTCTTTTACCCATTATCCTCACATCAGGAGGTAGTTTGTTTTCCCGAGTTACAAGTGAAAAGCAAGGCTTTGCAGTTCAAGTGTACCTTATAGAGGCAGAGTATGTGCTCTGCTTTCCCCGTCCTTGGCATGGGCTGCTTGAACTGCCCTGTTGGTTGGGTACCTTTGCTTTCATAGGAAACTAGATTAGTGACAGAGTATCTCCATCTCCAGTCTGAACCACAGGACTTGACTTGGAATGCTGTGGGACTTAAACAGATATGACAAATATAAAGTAATTGATTTGAAACTAAGTGTATAATATGCATTTAATAAATAGAAACACTTCTTTTTGCTGTTTTAAAATCACTATGTTTGTAAGGGATGGAGACATGGCTTAGGGGTTAAGAACACTGGCTTTTCTTCCTAGCACCCACTTGAGGGTGCATACCAGCTATAAACTTAGTTTCAGAGCACACCATACCCTCTTCTGGCTTCCCTGGATACCAGACACACATGTGGTGCACAGACATACATGCAGACAACGCACTCATGCACAAAAAGTAAATAAAAAATTCATTAAAATAATTGTATTTATATATTTAACTGGATATATTTATAACCATAGAATTTATTGATTGAAATAGTACCAAGAAAATAGAAACTTTTTCCATCACAGAGGCAAATATGTATCTATATCTCTATACATATGTGTACATACCTCTAATTACAGACGTAAGTTTTAAGGTTTATAGAACCACTTATGTATATTCTCAGACACCATGTCTGTCCATCTTCTTAATCATTATTTAAATAATTCAAGTAATGGAGATATTTCACAATCACTGATGAGAATCAGCCAGCACATTATGTGAATCAGGAGGAGTCATCATAGCAAAGAGACACCGACATAAATCTCAGCAGTGGTTGCTCAATGTATTTAAAGGAAGGCTAATACAACTCTTTGGTTTCCAAAGTCCTAACACAGGGTGGGATAATAACTTTTTTTGTTCTTAGAAACCAGGAATGACTTGGGACATTCTGGAGAAGGAGAAAAATTCCTCTGCAAACTGATTGAGACCAAACTGGTGCCCAATATCATTAAATCATCCAGCACAGGACAAACCTTACCACTTTAAATGATTCTTGAATGTAGTTATAAGATTTAAAATGTATGTGCCCATATGTAAGTGTAGTTACCACCTCTCATCAAAATCTTCTCTTTATGGCAAACAGAAACTCTTTCAGAAAACCACAACTGGATACAATGCAGAGATCCCAGAGACCCCAGCCCAGTGGATACATCTACATCACAGCTCCTGTATCTGTTCGGGGAACATCCTTGAAGAAGCAGTGGGAAGACTGTAAAAGGCAGAGCACCAGGAACTCTGCTGTAAGCCTGTCTCTTCTAGAAATTGCTGTATAAATGAGATCATGACAATGACAACGTCAATAGACATAATAATGTGGAAGGGGGAAATTCCCTAGACAAAGAACACAGGCTACTGCTGAGGGAGAATTAGCCTTTCCCAGGGATGAGACCCCCTAACAGGCTACCTAACACAAAATGGTCAGTTCTGAAACCACATACATGTAAAAAACAAAAATGGACTCAAATACACACATACATACACACACACACACACACACACACACACACACACATATATATACTCACCTATGTATGTGTATGTAACAATAGTCAATGAAAAAGAGGCTATCAGGGAAGTATGGGAGGGGTTAGAGGGAGGAAAGATAAAGTGAAAACTTATGTAATTATACTTCAATTAAAATTATAAAAATGATTATTGAGATCATAAATTATGTATTTTGCTTTGTATTGGTAATGATGTAGACCCAAGGTGAATTAATTATTTTAGTTAAATATTAAGAAAACTGATCTTGCTGTTTAGTGATGGTGAGTGAACTTGAGTTGGTGGTTGCTGTCCAAACTGGACAAGCAGGACACAAAGAAAAATGACTGGGGAACTTTGCCAATACAGGGTAGGACAGTCCTTCAAAATTTCCTGCTTCACAGAACAGTCTGTCAGATGTTCTAAGCTTGTAGGCTGAAGATAGATGCCCCAACATTACAGAGGAACTTTGGTTGACTGTCCAGGCAGCCAGATGTCCCTGCCATTAGATAGCATTATACCTTTCTGAGGTCTTTGAGGGAGTTAAAGACTGAATAATTAAACTTATAATTTTTGTTAGTTAAAATAAAAAGTAAATGAGGTATAAAATTTAGACTCCCAAAGATAAGATAGATAATAGAGTATTTTCTCTAATTTGGCCAAATACAAATGGACTGGATATATAATTGTATTTCTTACTTGATAATTGTTTTTTGTTATATGTAGTTGTACTATTTTAAAGTTAAGACATTCTTTTTTTCCTCCATTTTTTTAATTAAGAAATTTTCTATTCACCCTACATACCACCCACAGATCCCACCTCCTCCCTCCTCCCACCCTCCAGCCCTCCCTCCCAAGCCACCCCCCCATCCCCACATCCTCCAAATCAAAGTCTCCCATGGAGAGTCAGCAGAGCTTGGTGCACACTGAGCTGAGGCAGGTCCAATCCCCTCCCTGCTGCACCAAAGCTGTGCAAGCCACACCACAGGGACTGGGCTCCCAAAAGCCTGCCCATGTACCAGGGATGGATCCTGATCCTCCGGCCCGGGTGTCCCCCAAATAGTTCGAGCTAAACAACTGTCTCCCATATACAGAGGGCCTAGTCCAGTCCCATGGGGGCTCCACAGCCACTAGTCCACAGTTCATGGGTCTCCACCAGTGTGGCCAAAGACCTTCTTTTTTAATTAGATAAAAAGTGGAAATGTTGTGGAATAATCTTTTTGTACACTGTGAAGATGTGTCTTTGCCAAGGCACTTCCTGACTGGTTTAATAAAAGAGCTGACTAGCTGGTAGCTAGGCAGAGGCTATAGGCAGGACAGCCAGACAGAAGATGCTAGGAGGAAGAAGGGTGGAGTCTCAGGAGTCATGAAAGATGCAGAGAGAAGCAAGATAAACATGCTTTGTTGAAAGAAGGTACAGCTACATGGCAGAGGGTAGATAAGAAATATGGGTTAATTTAAAATGTAAGAGTTAGCTAGTAACCAGCCTGAGCTATTGGCCAAGCATTTATAGTTAATAATAAGTCTCTGAATGGTTATTTGGGAGCAGCTGCTGAGACACACTGAAACTCTGCCTACAGGTGATGGGTTCTGGGATGAAATGAGAGGATAGATTGGATACAGAAGAAAATCACTTTTATTGGAATCTGAGCTTTAAACCTACCTATGGTGTGAGACCATGTGGTGTGATTAACAGTGATCTGCAGTGTACTTGACCTTATAAATAGCCTTTACAGAGAAAATTTAAATACAGGACAGTTTTTGTTTGAATTTTTTGTTTCTTTTTCTTTTTCTTTTAAATTTCTCTTTTGGTTCATATAATAGCAAGGAGTCTTAGGATTTTGAAAGATAAACATCAAGAAAATTGATTTTTTTCTATAACTTTAAATAGTTAAAGTTAGTCTTTGTTAATTCATATGTATGTATACATTAGGGCCTAGGAAGAAATGAATATGGCTTTATTTTTCAATTTTATTCAATACGAAATAAAAGTTAATCTAGCTACTACTTGTTTCCATTTTTCTGTTCCTGCCTTTCTCTCTGCCTTTGCTTTCCTTGCCTCCCACTGCCACATCCCTTCTTCACTTCCTTCCTTTCCCCCTTCCCTCTCATTTCATTGACATCCCATAAGCAGTAGAGACCTACCACTGACAATGGCATGAATCTTCTATTTCTGAAGTCAGGAAAGTCCAGCCATGGGAAGTGGGGTTGCATCCTTTCACCAGAGGGTGGTGCCATGGAGGAACAACTGGAAATCCAAGATGACATCCAGAGCTAAGGACTTCCCCAAAGCAGCACCTCCTTAGTGCATCACACCACAGATAGAGGTAGAAAGCTAATTTTCATGTTAGTTCTAGAGCTGAGGAAGCAAGTCCAGGACTAATATTTACAGTAATATAGACAAATTAGAGTTAGAAGAATGGACCAAGTACCTGTTGAGTACTTCCTTGGTGTTAAACACCATGCTATTATCTTAGTGTCTTAATTAATTTTCAGTTAAAGGAATGGGGTGAACTGAGGTTCAAGGAGACTATGAAAAATAATGGAGGGTGAATTGCAGATTGTAGTTTTGGGAAACTCCTCAGGCCTGTCTTTCTTCCCTTTACCCTCAGCAGCAGGATAAAAAGAGCTGAAAAGCAAGTTATTATAATCAATGATTGTTACTTGGTTAAAGCAATCAAGTGTTCGAACTTTATGCTTTTATTGTATAGTCATTTTCTTTGAAAGCGAAAGAACAAGGACTTCTCACCCACAATTTCGCTTTTCAGAGATGTTCTTAATTTGTATCTGGCAGTGTTCTGAAACTTCTGGAAGAATATGGCTAATGTAGGTATAGCTTACTATTTAAGTCTGGTTGGTTGGTTGACTTGGAGTTGGAAGAATGTCTCAGATGACCTTACTAGTGCATGTACACACATACCCATGGAGACATATATGTAGGTGAACTATGTTATTATATTTAATGTATAAATTGTATGTATGTATTGATTATTTTTGTATTCTTAAATATCTGAGTATCTGAATCCAGGAACATAAAAATGGAAACAAGGAGTAGCTAGCTTAATTTTTATTTCATATTGAATGAAATTGAAAAATAAAGCCATATTCATTTCTCCCTAGGCACTAATATATATAAGTATATATACATTAGTTCTATATCCAGAATCTAATTTCTAGTAGTAATTAAACAATTAAATTATTCTAAGAATAGTTTAGAGTGCTTCTTTATAAACTTCAGTGTTTCTAAGAGTTATGATAAGTTATTAAAACTAGATTTATGGCCCCACCTCCCAAGGTTTTGGTCCAGGAAGGCTGGAACAGCAACTGAGATAGGCATTCCCCACAAGCTCCCTCCTGGGCTATTTGGCTTTGGGAAGTGAACTGGGAATAGGCCTGAGATGTTAAGACAATGGAGATCTACATATTTTCTTTTTGGTATTCAGCCTTCAGCTGTAGGTGAGAGGGTGGGCTTCATTCTCTTTCTTTGATGAATTCCTGTCTGAATTTAACTGCTAGAATATTTTGACTATTCTTATTCCAAATAGTATCATGCATGCTGAATGAAATATATGCTTAATATCTTAAAAGAAGTAGCTGCTAGAGACTCTCACATACTTCAAAAACAGAGTTTTTGGATCAAATAAATATGTAGATGTTCATCATAGTAAAAGAGAAGATAAAGGAAACAAGAGATAATCCAAAAGTGATATTTCTGCATAATGAACATTTCCAAATAAAGAAGCCGCCTAAATTCATACAAGTAATTCTGAATATGGCCTAGATTCTTCTTTATACAGCTTAAATTCAAGTTCTTTGTTGGATTTTGAGAAAAGAAAATAATCCACTGAGAAATACTACTGAGACTGATTTTTGTAAAGAATTGAAAATTTCTTTATTATTATTATTATTATTATTATTATTATTATTATTATTTATTCAAGACAGGGGTTCTCTATGTATCCCTGGATGTCCTGGAACTGACTCTGTAGATCAGGATGGCCTCCAACTCACAGAGATCTCCCAGCCTTTGCCTTTTGAGTGCTGGGATTAAAGGTGTGTGCCACCACCTCTCATGAGACTGATTATTTTGCTTTCAATTCTTTTACAGACTCTAATTTTCTCATGCATGAAATAACACCCTTTCCCTCCTCTATGTGCCAGATCTCTATTGCTTCTGTATCCAGTGGCCAAAATAATCCCAAATTGCTTCTTTTTTTTTCTCCTATGTTCATCTTAAGTCCCTCTTTAATATCCAGTCTTTACTGTTCCTGTAACTATAGCTCAAGATCAGCCCTTTCTTGGCACACACCAAATCATGTAACTTCTCTTGCATGAATTTGCCCATGGAGAATGTCCTCTCTGTCTTGTCCTCATTGGGAGTCAGAGTAGAGTACTGGTTTAGAACTTGGGTTCTAATAAAAGTCAGATCATAATGCAATCCAAGCTAATGATCCTTGAACAACTTAGTCATTCTAGATGGTCTTTGCTGGTTTTCTTCTCTAGGAAATGGGACAATAACAGAAATGATCATGGATTTGTGTTGGGACTGAAACTGGAAAGGGCATGCAAAGTGCTTTGCCTGGTTCCTGGCATGTAATGAATACAACAGGTGACAGCAATGACTATCTCTACCACTATTAACCAACCACACATCTCCCACCTCTTTGAACTTGATTTCCCCAAATCTCTCTTTAGTGTATGACTGATTACCGCTGATAAGCCCCTTCAGATTTTTTTCTTCTTTAAAACATTTAAAAGAATTTTAGGCATTTTATCCTATGTATAAAGTAAAAGTTTGATGGGAAAGCCAATAATCCAAATACTTCTCATACTATTCTCAGCTACTAACCTACCACATACCACCACTACCTCTCACCATCCCCATCTTTCCCAGCTTCCAATCATGCCACCATCATCTCTTGCCTATCACATTGGTTGCTTCCTCTGTGTCCTCTGCTTCCTCTTTGATGCTGCGCCATGTCTCTGGAATAATTCAGTCATAAACTGAAAATTGTGCCTCTCTGATCACAATTACTTGATCTTGATTTTTTTTTTTTGAGACAGAGACTGGGTTTCTTTATATAGTTCTGGCTGTCCTAGAACTCTCTGTGTATAGACTAAGCTGGTCTGAAAACTCAGCTATCTGCCTGCCTCTGCTTCCCTAGTGCTGGGAATAAAGGCATATTCCACCACTGCCCAGCACAATTACTTTATTTTTACCTTACTAAAAGTAAAGACAAGGTCATCACAAGGACACAAGCACATGAGATACACTATACCCTTCCTTTATTGTAACTTTGTCTCTCTGGTGGCTTCCTATGGTACACATTGTTTGAACATGGTTTCCTGTTCTCTCCAGGGGCCTTGCCCTTCCTGACTGCTCATCTTGCTCCCTATACCTGGAATTGCTCTTTTCTCATCTCTCAGGTTATGCTCAAATATTACCTTTTCCTTAGGTCTTTCTCTGGTAATCTACTTTAAAATTATTGTTTCCACTCCCTCCATCTATCTTTTCTATCTCCTTTATATTTTTGTCTTTAGAATATTTCAATATGCAGCACACTATATTCTTAATCATGTTTTATTTATTATCTCTCTGTATGTAATGTATAATTATGTATACATATTTATTGCTAGAGCAGATGAGGCAGTCAAATTTGATATGAATGTATAAATACCTTTAACATTTTTTATATTATTTTGAAGCAGAAAATAAACACCAATTTTGTTATAACAACAGCAACTAGAGTTTACCATTTCCCAGAAGGAAAATAACAAGAAAACATCAGCATCTAGTAAATTGTGGAAGACCAAGTGCTCCTATCACATGTATTCTGGTGGCTTTGCTCTACACTAAAGGCCATCAAGGACAATTGCCGTCATAGTATGGCACATGAGAACTTTTCTCTGTGGGTGACTTCATAGACAACTCCTCAGACAAGAGGCTGAAGGATCATTGAGTCAATGAAGGATCATTCATTGAAGAGCACTTCAGTGTAAAGAGCAGGGCCTTGCTCTTGAATGGAAAACAGTAACATCAACATGAACTAACTCATCACGTTTTCTCAGATAGTCTGCCAGCTTTGTCTACGAAGACTTACTTCCCATCTCTACTCTTTTGGACAAGAGAAAGAATTGTTCGCAAGGGGCCAGCACACTGGCAGACAGTTCTGTGGTGCTTTCACTCTGGGCTGGCATACCTTTTCGTTGGTAGTAGCAGACATCTTTTCTGGCATCTACAACAGCTTGATTTGGGAGTTGGGGGAAGATACTGCCAATCATCTCTTCTTGAAGCTATATATTTTTGCTTTTATGTAATAGGTCTGTCATAGAGCTCCCCAGTTAATAAGCTGTGAACAACATTTCTATCCTTCTCCTGAACAGTACACTCCTGAATGGGCCTCCATAGATGACACAGAGACTGTGGTAAAAATCCATAGCTGTGCTCTGTAGTGGTATTTGCTCCACCCATGACCCAAAGGAGGTGGTCCTTCTTGCCATTGTATGTGACATCTTCAAAGGAAAAGGAGAAGGGTCACATGCCCCTTTCCCTGATGCCTGTGAGGATTTACTCCCAGTCAGATCAGAGGATGTCTTCAGCTGTCTACTCTGTTCTGTATTCATGAGTGTATTTCCTCAATTTATTTCTTAATAAATCCCTATTACCCATTAAATAGACTCACATATATTGATCTTAATAGTGCTTCTCATATACAAATACTAGAGTCACAGATCACACACTTGATATCATAGTTCATAGTCTTCCAATAGAAAGACCAGCTTTCTCGTGGCACAAAATCAAACTTGGACCTATTTTTTTTTTTTTTTCGAGACAGGGTTTCTCTGTGCAGTTTTGGTGCCTGTCCTGGATCTTGCTCTGTAGACCAGGCTGCCTTCAAACTCACAGAGATCCACCTGGCTCTGCCTCCCTAGTGATGGGATTAAAGGCGTGCACCACCGCTGCCCAGCTAAATCTTTTATATTTTTAAAAATTGCCCATACTGAGGAGCCACACCATGATTGTGGTGTTTGTACATCAATCTAGTTTTGTATTTTTTACTTTTGTGCTTCTTAGTTGGGTTTCTATTGCTGTGATTAAACACCATAATCAAAAGCAACTTGGGGAGAAAAGAGTTTATTTCTTCTTACAACTCTCAAGTCACATTCTAAGTTAGAGCATAAGAACTCAGGGCAGGAACCTAGAAGCAGGAACTGAAGCAGGAGCCCTGGAGGAGTACTGCTTACCAGCTTGTTCCTCATGGCTTGCTTGGCCTATCTTCTTATATAACTCGGGACCACTGCAGCAGGGTGGCACCACCTACAGTGAGCTGGACCCTTCTACGTTAATCATTAATCAAACAGATGCCCCAAAGGCCAGTCTACTGGGGATATTTTCTTGATTGGGCTTCCTGCTTCTCAAATGACTCTAGCTCGTGTCAAGATGACAAGCAGCTAACAAGGACACGTGCCTTCTTTAGGCCCTTGCTCACTTGGTCTACTTTCATTTCCCATATGTACATTGGGTGTCTAAAGTTTCCAATGAATGCTATTTCATTTGATCTTGAAAGCTTTCATCGAGGTCACTAAATATAGATGATGTAGGGAGGGCAGTATTCCATAGAGCATTTCTCAATTATTCAACCATTTCAGACTTTGTACAGCTTTAATCATCCATATTATACTAATAACACTTGACTATTCTCCATTATGAATTGCTCTATGTATTGTATTTCTGTGAAATATTGTGAACTCACTCACACATAGAAAGCATGCATGTACTAAGAGAGAATATTAGGTACATAGTAAGGACTCAATAAAAATATGTCAGATTGCTCAGGAGTCATGATATCTAACATATTTTTCCTTTTAGTGGTCTGCAATTCATTTACCTATATATTTATGTTTAGACATTTATATTATATATAAATTGTGATGATATTTTATTTGTGCTGATATGTGATATTTTATTTGTATGTTAATAAATAAAGTTGCCTGGAGATCAGAGGTCAAATAGCTATAAAACAGAAGTCAGGCGGTGGTAGCACACACCCTTAATCTTATCACATGGCAGGCAAAGTCTCTGTGTGATCAAGGACACAGCCAAGCGTGGTGACACAAGAGCCTTTAATCCCAGTACCAACCGTAGAGACCTGGAGGGACAGACAGTGATGAGGAAGTCATGTGGCTGGGCTTAGAGCCAATGAGAGGCAGAATAGGAAGGCAATAAAAACACGGGTTAGATGGGAAGAAGCTCTCTCTGTGGAAGCTACTGCTGGTGGTAAGCTAAAGCTAGCCGTGGCTATTGCTCTGATCTCTTTGGCTATTACCTCTATATCTGGCTCTGTGTTTCTTATTTAATAAGACTGTTTAGAAATTCATCTATAATAAATGATTTGAAAATAACTACCACCCAATTTCACCTACACTCATGTATTCACATGCACATATATGTATGTTACTGAAGTGCTCAACACAGTTCACTGGGTTGAGAATCAATGACTATGTACTAATAAGTACTTGATTTCTTTTCTCTTTTAGAAACATTAATTAGAAATCTTTATTAGCGACAATATTTGATATGTGAAATCAATAATGTCAACAAAATAATCAAGATTTGTATCGTTTAAAGTCATTCAGAGAGCTCAATGCTTATCCCCCAAATTTTGAAGAATAAAGTCTTCTATTTAAGAGTTGTTTTTATTTTTATTTGTATGTGTGTCTGTGTAATAATACTAAAGCAAAAGAGGCTATTGACTTGAGAGTGAGGGAGACATGGAAGTTGGAGGGAAGGAACTTGGGGAGAGCTGAAGGACAGGGAAATTGAATCTATTTCAATTAAAAACACACTTTAAAAATTACTAGCCTGTTAACCTAGTATAAGAGTGGCTTCTGTAACTTTGAAATGTGCCATGAAAAAGTATCAATTTTTTATTTCCTTCACACTATAGAGGTGCCTCATCCTTTCTAACCCTAAGGAAACATGTATCAATATTTTCAATTTCCTCTCTTAGATTTTTTTCTTCTTTCATTTCTTTCTTATTGGTAACTGAATAGCAACTAATGGAAACCTAATATATTTGAGGATCTATTTGGCAAAAACATTTTGAATATTTTATCAAAGCTTTCTCAAGCATTTCTATCATATACAAGTCCAAGAATCCTCATTAGTGGAGCCCAAACTGAAATTATAGATAGTAATTCCTCTAAATCTAATATTATACTTCTATTTATAAACCCATGGTTTCCCCTCCAGGGAAATCACTAGATCATTATTTAAATTCCATGTCATTTTTTCACTTGTTTACTGAGAGTAATAGCACCTGAATATTATTTCCCAGGCAGCATGTGACAAACTGATAATCCAGTGACAGCAAAGGGGATTTACATTAATGAGTTTAAGCTATGGAGAGTGATGGAAACAGGAATTACTTCGTACGTAAAAGTTTTCTATGCATTCTCAAAGGATGTGGATGTACAAACTCTGGAAGTCCCATAATTAATTTTCTTCCAGATTGCATTCTTTCTTTAGTGACTATAAAAGATATGTTCTGTTAATCAGGTAAAAACACTTAAGACATGATTCTCATTAGATTGCCTCAGTATTTATGGGTGAAAAATTGTGGATCTAGGAGTGATCATGATATTTGGTCCTCCATTAAAACATGTTGAAAAGCAACCCAGAGGAATTAGAAGGACTGTTCAGACATACAATTCCTCAAGAAGAACTGTAGTCATTCAACAATAGAGATAAATTAAATGTTGTGACTGGAGAAATACAAACTCTAATCTGGAAAGAACATAGCATAAGCTATGAAGGTAGTATGATTTGACAAATTACTAATGTGCTTTGTTCTTAACTTTTTTTTTCATTTTGAAACTTAAATTAGAAATTTTAATTAATGACTATATACATCTTTGATATATAGAATCAATAATATCAATAAAATAATCAAGATTTATATCAAGTTTAGATATTCAAAGACAACAATGCTTATGCCCAAGATTTTGGAGTAAATTTAAGTCTTTTACTTAAGATTTGTTTGTTTGTTTGTGTGTGTGTGTGTGTGTGTGTGTGTTCTGTGTCCATGCAGATGCCTGTTGAAGCCAGAAGAGGGTATAAGATCCCTTGGAGCTGGAGTGACAGGTTGTTTTGATCACCTGACATGGGGCTGGGAACCTACTCACATCCTCTGGAAGAGCGGGAAGTGCTCTTCACTACTGAGCATCTCCCCGGCCCCCATGGTCTTTTTAAATTTATGGCTTTATGAACTTGCCATTTCTACATCATTCTCTTTCTTCTGATGCCCTTCCTTTGCCCATTTCTTTGTGCTTTTTATTCATCCTTATTTTCTATCACTGTCTTTCTCTTGATATATGCATGTATATATATATTTAATTTTTTATTTTTTTGACTTTGTATTTTTAAATAAATACTGTCATTTCCCCCAGGAAAACATCACAATAAGGTAAATAAAATGCATCTAGAAACCTGAGGTTAAATCATGGATTAATTTAGAGGTATAGTCTTGGATATCCCTTGGGGATAGAGAGAATTGACATTTTCTAGGGAAAACAAAATGAAAAGTGTACTCATTCACAAATAAAATTGACAAGCCTGTCTATGTAGTCCATCTCAAATCTTTATGGAGACACATAGCCTTAGCTTTTGAGGAATTTATAATTGAACTCGGAAATAAATTAGTTAGTATATAGCTATCCTGAATATGCTAAGTTTTAACTGCAATCATTGGTTAAAAACATCATTAGCAACTGTGACTCAACTACTTACTTATATTAAACCTGATTAGGGGTGTTGGTAAATTTACCACCAACTGAAGACACCTGTTTAGAAATGGCCTTATTCTGATGATGACTTAAGGATGCCCCCTGCTGGTTAGTCACTTCAGTCGGGACAAGAGATGGAAGCCCTAGGTAGAAGTAGGAGCTGATTTTATACCAATCATGAAAATACTTAGTTACAGAGAGTTACTTATTTTATAAAAACTCATATTTAAAATAAATATACTTATGTCGTTTAAAGTTGTAGGCATCTGCGATTTTTCAGTCTGTTTTTAAAATTTGCAGTTTTCAAAGAATGAAATGTATACATAAGGGCTGCTCACTTCTTTGAGTCTTGACAAAGGCACATCCTCATTTAACTACCACCCCAAATAGGGTACAGCACTATCCCACCATCCTCCAGAAGGTTCTTTCTCTCTTGTGTGTTTCTAGTCTACATTCATCCCTTCTCATCTATCTGAGATGATATGAATTTTCTTGTCCTTATCATCATAGGTAAATTCTGCCTGGATTGGGACTTAAAGGAAATTGAGGGATAGAATATGTATTTTCCTGTCTGACATTTTTTCCTACTCAATATAGAAACATTCAGATTTATTCAAGTTGTGTTTCAGAATATTCTGTTCTTTTGATAGACTGAAGACTTTTCATTACATGACCATATCATTCAGTATTATTCAGTGATAGGATTGAGTTCGCAAGCTTCCTTCCAAGTGACTTGTGATTGTGGGGCTGAAAAGCTTGGCATCCATAGGGCTGTCCTACACATAGGAAGCTCAGGTTAAAGTTTAGGCTGCTGAATGGCAGGAGGACTTTGAATTCATGGAGGGTTTGTGACCTCTTCAGAGCAATTATGTCTTATTTGGGAACCCTCAGATTTTTCTTGCAAGTCCCCTACTGAATGAATGAGAGCCATTCATTTAGAGGTAAGTATACTTTACAAAAACTCAACTGAATGTAAATTCAGTAACATTAAAAGACTTTCATAGTAGTATCTAAACTAATGTGTCAACAAATTCATGGGCATCATACCCCAGCCAAACTGATCCACATAATTTAATAGTCATAACTGTTCCACAATTCATCTACCAATCGGAGCTTCATGGTCACTTGGATTACGGTATGGATTTAATAATTGGAGTCCCATCACCTAGAACCTCAGAATGTAAGTGTATTTAGAGATACAGTCTTTAGAGATATAAGTTAAATTAAAATATTTCATATGGGCCCTAACCTAATATTGAAAATTTTTCTTTTAAAAAGAAGAAATTTGAACACACACACACAGGGTTGAGGGGGGCGACACTATGTGAACACAGAAGGAGAAGACAGCCATCTTCAGTTCTAGGACAGAGTTCCTAAGAAGAAATGACTCAGCTGACATCTTGATCTTGGACCGCTATCCTTCAAAACTGTGGAGAAATCAATAGAAACCACAGCTTATGAAACCCAGTCTGCATGGTGAAGTTTTGTATGCTTTCTAACAATGGTGAATAGAGCTTCTTTGACTACAAAGCTAGTTTTGATAATGTATATTTTCATTTCTCTTGAAACAAAATGACTGCATCAGGGAGCATGCTTTTGGTTTTATAATTTACTGTATTTTCCAAAATATTATATGAGTCCTCCACCTTCCATGACATTCATTCTTCATCCAGAAACTATTACATGGAAAATTACAGAAACAGTTTATAAGGCTTACATTGCGTAGCATTCTGAGTAGTGTGATGAAATCTCGGGTCACTCTGCTCCGTCCTGCCAGGAATGTGAATCATCCCTTTGTCCAGCATGTCTATGCTTCACACACTAGCCATCGATGAGTCACTTATGCACTGCAGTACTTACGTTTAAGACAGTCTTATTTTTTTCTTGATAATGACCTCAGAGCCAAAGAGAAGCAATGGCAAACATTTAGCTATGCCATAGACAAGTTTGTAAAGTGCTTCCTTTATGGAAAATGTTAAAAACTCTCAAGAAGGAACTATTATCACACCAATGTTCCAAAGCTCTGCAGAACAATGTGATGATTTGAAAGAGGACCTGAAATAACATCCCTTTTATCACAGCACCTTATTACGATTGTTCTATTTTATCATTAGTTGTGAAAATTTTATTGTGCCTAATTTATAAAGTTACATTTTATCATAGGTCTGTATGTATAGGAAAAAAATAAACAAATATCAAATGTATAGGATTCGGCTCTCTCCGTAGCTTCAGACCTCCCATGCATACCTTAAAACCTTCCATGGGCAAGAGGAGTGCTGTATCCATGTCACTTTTCTGCGTCAGTAGCGGCATGAGAGATGCAGGCAGCTTCCACCCTCATCAGCATCTGATACCACTGAGTCTGGTGGGTGTAAAACCTACCTCACTGTGGTTTCTATTTGATGTGCTCATGAACCATGGTGGTGAGCATCTTGCCACATGATCATTTTTGTCAATTTATTTTTACTGTGCAGCTGTTCAACTCGGAGGAGCTCTTCCTAGTTCTGGAGCCTTGTTCTCTGGCAGCGGTACATGAACAAACATAATATTTGTTTTTTTCTCTTGTGATGGAAGCTTTTAGTATTCTGTGTAAGAATATTCTGCCTACATAAATGTCTTAATTTCATTGACTTGTAGTAACAAAGTTCTACAAGCAGAGTAGCTTTAAAGAAAACTAACTTTATTCTCTCACAGTTCTGCAAGCTCAAAGTTTAAAACCCAGGTGCTGCTAGGGTTAGGTTCTGAAGGTTCTGAAAGATATCCCATTTCCTGTCACTCTCCTGGATTCTATGGTTGCCAGACTACAGACTACTGACATTCCTGACTCCATGTTCATGACAGTCTCCCATGTGTCCATCTTGTCATCTTATAAAGACCCTACTCATACTGGATTAGAGCTTACAGTATTCCAACATGACCTCCTTCTGCTTGACTGATTAAATCTGAAGTGATCCTGTGGTCAGATACAGTAACATTCACTGGAGGTGAGGACTTGAGCATACTCATTCTGAGGATACAATCTGACTCAGAAACAAAGCCATGAGCCTGAAAGATTTTTAAAGATGGATGAATCCAGCCTTTATAATTTGGTCTATGATCCATATTATACATATATATTTATATATAACATAATTGTGAAACTAGTAAAAGTTTTTTTCAACTATATACCCAGTAGCCAAAGAATTTTTTCTTAAGGATTCCTTAGTATATTACCTTAAAATCTTATTTCAAAAATCTATTGACCACAGTGTATAGGACTATTTGTGGATCATTCTCTGATTTATTGATATGCTTCTCTATTCTCACATCAATATCAAACTGCATTGATAATTGTAGGTTGCTTTTGAGTTTTGAAATTGAGTAGTATAAACCTCCACCTTCGTCCTTGTATTTCAAGAAAGAGTAGTTCAGATTATCTGCACTTGGAATAAATTGTAAAATTGAAAAATGTATACTAAGTAGCACAGAGAGAGTTCAAACTAGAGATCAATTGGGCTGAAACTAGAGGTTATTTGGAGGAGGGACATATTTAAGTTATATGCATGAAATATCTTCTTGAGTTGCGTGCAGCTAAAGTATGTGGGTATAAATGTCAATTCTGAGAAGGCAGTTTGACAACAATCATTTATCAAAATAACAAGAGCAGGTTCTACCATCGGACATCTATCAAGTCAAACTTCAAAGTAGCATCATATCAAGGTAATATACACACAAATAATTATGATTTACTCATCCTTGTCAGCCCAGAAATAACTGTTGTTTCAATTTTAAATCAAATTAACTAGAATTCTTTGGCTTTGTTTTAAGAATGTATATGGCTCTAAGAATTTTTTTTGTCTTTTTTCCATTTTATTGAAAATAGATTTTTTTCCTCACATAAGATATGCTGATTAAGGTTTGCCCTCCTTCAACACCTCACCGTTCCCCCGTCCCCATGCCCTCTCCCATACATATCCACTCCATTTCTGTCTCTCATTAGAAAACAAACAGCCATCTAAGGGAAAATAGTTATAATTTAATATAATATAATAAAACAAAACAAAACTGACACTTCAAAATTAGACAAAACAAACAGAAAGAAAAGAACCAAGGAAAAGCACAAGGAACAGATATAGATACACAGACCCACTTGTTCACTCAGGAATCCCAATAAAACACTGAAGTGGAAGCCATAATATATATGCAAAGGACCTGTAAGGTAAAAAGAGAGAAAAAATATATAAATACAATGGAATAAAAATTAAAAATAAGATAAAAGCCCTGACAAGGCCATTATGAGACAAGGAACCTCCAAAGATGCTGCTGAGGTCCTTTTCTATTGGCCATCTACAGCTGGGCATGCAACCAAACCTTAAGAGTAGTTTGTTTTTCCAATGAGTATCCCAGGGAAGAAACTAAATTTTCATTTGCAGGTTATCAAGTAGAGACTGCTTCTGGGTTAGGGATCGAGGCATGTGCCCACTTCTTTCAGCTCTAAGATCCTTCTAGTTCTGATGCAGACCCGTGTAGGCCCTGTGCATGCTGCCAGACTCTCTGTGAGGTCATGTGTATACTGGTCCTGTCATGTTTAGAAGGTCTTGTTTTCTTGTTGTTCTCCATTCCCTGTCTCTTAGAGTCTTTTCTTCTCCTTTTCCATGGGAGTTTAATGGAGGTATATCATCCTGTTTAAGGATGACTGTTTCAAGATCTCTCACTCTCTGTATAATGCCAGCTGTAAGTCTCTGTATTTGTTACCATCTGCTACAGGAGGAAGCTTCTTTGACGATGGCTGAGCAAGATACTGATTTATGAGTAGAGCAGAATATAATTAGGAGTATTTCTATATTTTTTTTAGAACTCTAGAATTTTGGTTTTATTCGAAGTCCCTGGGCTATCTAGTCTTAGGTTCTTAGTCACCCAAGCAATGTTCAGCATGAGTTCCACCTCATGGCGTGTATCTGAAGTCAGATCAGACACTGGTTACTCCCATAAATTTGGTGACATCATTGCACTCGTGTATCTTGCAGGTAGCACACCATTGTGATTACAGGTTTTGTGGCTGGGCTGGTGTTTGTGTTTCTCTTTCAGGAGTTTGCAGGATGTCTTCCTGTACCAATGATGCTAGCACATAGAGGTGAAGGCTCTGTGTAGGGACTACCTTGACTTCTCTATGTTAAGTGAGTTTTGTAGGTGTTGTTTTCAGGGACTGGAGCTTAAGCCAGTTTGTGAAAAGCTATCTATTGTCTTGGCAACAAGCCTGAGTTGCTTGGGGATTTTTACGGAACCCCTTTGGTTAACAACTCAATTAGATGTAACCTAATCCCAGTCATGGAAGCATCATTTGTTGACAAGAGATGTCCAGTGGTGCTCTTTCTCTCCCATCATTAGGTGATTTCATTTAGATCACATTTACATATGTGTATATTTCAGGAAGTGTATACTGAATTAGGTTTTCACACTATCACTCAAATGGCTTTTAACTTTAGCTATCTCTTCTCATATTCCCTCTTTGGTTCCCTCTTCTCTCTTTTCTCGATCCTCCCAACTCTTAACTACCTATTCTATTTCTCTTCCTGAGGAAGATCTATCTTTCCCAACTGGTACCTTACTCTGTAACTAACCTTTGTTGTTCCATGGATTATAGCTTGGTTATCATTGACTCAACAGATAATATTCACATCTAAGTGAATGCATACCATACTTGTCTTTCTGGGTCTGGCTTACCTCACTCAAAATATTTTTTTTTCCTAGTTTATCCATTTACCTGAGAACTTCATGATTTCATTTACTCACAGCTAGTAAGATTCCACTGTGTAAATGTACCACATTTCCTTTATCCATTCGTCTGTTGATGCACTCTAGGTTGTTTCCAGTTTCTGGCTATTATGAATAGAGCAGCAATGAACATGGTTGAACAAGTGACTCTGTGGTACCATCCTTTGAATATATGCCCAAGAGTGGTATAGCTGGATTTTGAGGTAGATTGATTCTCATCTT
>CABHPH010062635.1:0-45055 GCA_902168325.1 Peromyscus nudipes
CCTATATTCTTTACTTCTTGTTTCTCTACCAGTGGTTGTACCCATGTTCATCACTGAGGTTGTATTTTTCTGTAGCCTGAGGAATTAGATTATGAATTTATTTAGGAATGAAAGGCTGAAATGAATGAATGTGCGTTGTTGGTGAGAATCAAAATATCCTCCAGTGAGTTATGTGCCTGGACACTTGTGCCTTCTTGCACAAAACAAAACTTCTATACATCCAGTTTCATTTGAAGGCTATACCCTTCACCCTGAGATCTGGGGAAGTTTTGAGGAACTGAGATAAATGGGTGTCTGCCTTCCTTGGGAGAAGGGCATCATGGTACGTAATGAGTCAAACTGTATTTTATAAAGAGTTGGCATGATGTTGCTGTTTACTGTCTACTCATTAAAGTGTCACTTTGTGTGTGTTGACTCTCTCCTCTCTAGGCAGGACAGTGGACATATTGAGCCAATTTTTCTTCAGTTTCACTGAAGGGTCCTTTTTATGTGTGCATTCTTCTTTGTTGTTTATTCTTGGCACCTGTATAACTACAGTCTCTGCAGTTAAGAGATCAAAGTATATTGTAACTTAGTTGCTAAGTATATGATCATGGGCTAATATACCCATTATTTCTGAGGATCATTTCTTTCAATATTATCAGCTTTTCTCAAGAATAGGAAGAGAAAATGAGATAATATTTTTAAAATATGTATCTGTACAGATACAGCTTGACATAAGACCAAGCTTCTTGGCCACAACTACCATTTCCTCTGGCAGGTAATGCTGGCAGGCAGCCCAAACATCTTAGGACAAAGTCATGATAGCTAAGCATGTTGTCTCAGCCATCAAGACCCAGAATATTTCTTAACTAACATTTGAAAGGTTAATATCTTTTGAAAAATCCCAGGGCCATCAGCATTCTGTGGGCTACCTTTTCCCACTTAGGATATGAGACCCCTCTACTCCTTGGTGGGGGCAGAGCAGGCTTCTTGCTTCTGTGACATGTTTGTGTCTATAAGTCTCCAATAAACTGTTCTTTATGTGTCCTAGATCTGTTTGCTTCTTCCTTTGGTATTTTGACACCTATCTTGACTGATGCCAGTGTGAACCAAAGACATGATCATTTCTCTCATCTTTAACGTGATATTATACGGCTCCTGTGCACTTACTGTGACCCAGCAGCAACCCCACTGCCAGGGTGACACCCTTGTTGTACTTGTCCTCAGATCCAGTTCCTCGTGAGAAGCATTTCTGATGTCCTTGTCTCTCTTGCCACCTTATGTCTGAATCACCTCACAGCCTCCTAGACTCCCATGTAGCACGAATCTTAAAAGGTCTTTAATAAAAACAAACCTAGGAGCCAGGTATTGGTATGAATTCTGAAAGATCAGAGAAGCAGAATAAGCCACAGCTAACCTCACCTGATAACTTTCAGCTGATATTGTTTTCTCAGAATGGAAGCCTCTGTGTCTTCATCTGAATGGATCTCAGCTGAACTGCTGCTCAAAAGCTAAAAGCTTAAAAAGGGCTCTAGTTCCTGGTCCTCAGGCCTTATATACCTTTCTGCTTCCTGCCATCACTTCCTGGGTGTGTGTCACCATGCCTGACTGTTCCCAGTGTGGCTTTGAACTCACAGACATCCAGATGGATCTCTGCCTCTGGAGTGCTAGGATTAAAGGCGTGTGCTACCATTGCCTAAAACTATGTTTAATATAGTGGCCGTTCTGTTCTCTGACGCCCAGATAAGTTTATTGGGATGCACAATATATCAACCACACTGCTGCTCTTTTCTCTATGCTTTTTTATTTTACTTAATTCTTCACAGTACTTTTGAATATCTTCCTACAAAAACAAATTTTATTTGTTTTGGGGGCATTTTTTATTTTTAGTCCTTTAATTGGTTCTCTAATACCCAATTAGACTGTGAAGACTTTTCTTTCCCAGTGTGCTCTGTAAATCTCTAAGATTTACACTCCTGAGTTTTACCAGCATATTTGTCCACTAACATTTTATTAAACTGAATCTTCTTATGAATGATGTCAGAAGAATGCAAAGATGATACTGCCCAACATTTTTGTCTCAACCTTTAAGAACACATACTCAAAATCTGTTGGGAGCTCCTATCCTAAATGTCAGCCTCATGTTCAGGTTTAAGTTACTTCTATCCACAAAGTTCCTCTTTGGCAGATTTTATTACTGACTTCAAAATCATTCCTTACCACTATTTTCCGACACTTCCATCCAATTTGCTCAACTACAGTGACCAAATATTCCTTACGGAAAAAAAAAATCTCTGATGTATTTTGAGCAGTTTGGGCCTTGCATCTTCTGAACAATTTAAGTACTTTGGGAGTTTAAAAGGAAAAAAACTGAACTCTGCCCGTGGCTCTCAAAACATTGCTAAGGAAGACTCTGTCTCTGTTTTTGAAAATAAACACCATATGGACAGGCATAACCATACTTCATTTCTTATAACTTCTTTTCTGGTATATATAGAGATGGTATGATTGTGTGTATGAATATTTACTGCAGCGTATGCTAAATGTGTCATGGAATCCCCCTGCTCTCTCCAGCCCTCAAGGACTATGACACCTCAAATCATAACACCATGTTATTCTTAACAAGGGCATGTCTTCACATTCTGTGCTGGAATGAGTGTGACGGTTCCCAAGTGATATTTAAGGTCCTTAAACTCTCTAAAAGCCAATTCCTATGTGAAAACACAAGGGGGGGATTTCTAATGTTTCTTCCAGAATGCACTTAGTCATTATTCATGGATGATCCCTGAACCATTGCCTGCTCCTGTCTTCTTCTGGGAGTCAGTGAATGGAAAGCTGTTTTGCATCGCATTCGCATCTCCGGGAAGAGCACCCAGGTACCACCATTCCAATTGTTTTATGAATGTGCCAGAGAAATGGCAGGGTGCCAATGACAGCATCCACATGGTTGTTTGAAACAACACCCCAGATATAAAAAGAAACAAAATCCCTCACAGATTGCAATGTGTACAATTTTGGCCGTTTTGTACATCCTCTGCAGCTGTGCATTCATGATGCTATATTTAAGCAAAAAAATCTTTGTAGGAATTTGTCAAGAGGAGATGGAAGTTTGGCAGCCATTTTAGAGATCTGGCTATAGTGGTTGCCAAGAGTCTCTTCTTCCAGATTGAGCTATGCCTGTCTGGGAACCAGCTAAAAGCAGGATAGTGATGGTGCTGGAAATTAAGCTTTTCGTAGATGCTAGCACTCCTTCAAAATTTACCAAGACACCGTTATTCTCTTTAGGAAAGAGATTACTGTATTTGTCTGATGCTTTTAGCTGAAAAGGGCTTCCCAACTGGAAATTGTAATCAGTTAGGAAAGAGAAAGACATTGAAAACACTGATGTTCAGATTTGGCACATCTTATGTCTATCATCGTCATGCTGAAGAAAGAGGGGAAAAAAATGTACCACATGGGAAGAAATTCACTATGTGAAACAGGAGACTGGTGCCTTATCATCAGAGGCCCCACTGATTTCCTATTGTCCGGAGAACTACTTCAGACCAATCCTGTCCAGTAAGACAGAAAATAAGATATCCTGTGGATTCATTCACTGTTGAACAAAGAAATGTGAAACTTGACACTTGGAAGAGAAAAAAAAAATCATTGGAAATTTTAGAAATGCCTTGTTTTTGAAAGTGCAGAAACAGAGCACATTTGAATAAACAACTGCTTAGAATCCAGGGAGATGTCTCAAGCACGAAAAGAGAAATCTCTTGAGCTAATGCCATGGCTTCCTGTGGGAAGCTACTGTAGTGCTGCACCAACAAGGGCCACTGAAGTGCCATCTTCTCTTCCCAGAAGCCTTTGAGGCTGAAGCTACATTTCTCTAAATCTTATTTGCCTATTATAATATTTGCATATTCCTGAAACTAGACATGATCATGAAATGGCTCATCTTCCTCATATGCATGGAGTATTTCAGTGAATTTTAAAATGACATCCAAAACAGTTTCTCCAGATTCTCCTCCAGTTCAGAATCATTATTGTCTGTAAATTGATCATACTACCCTTCTTCAGGTTCTAGCTTGGAATTTTAAGGAATGCTTTTTCCCTGACCTTTTTTTTTTTTTTTGAGTTTAATACATTCTTGGTATAATTGAAGCTAATCTGTGACAGGGTTGTACTTCCTTTCAAAGTTGTTCCTCATATTTTTTTTATAAATAAGCTTTTATAGTTTTAGATATTCAGAAAGGTTGACAATAGAGTACCTTATAGTATGAGATAAACACACACACACATATTCCTGATAATTAGTATTATAATGAAATAAGTTCAGAGTTAATAAGGCAACTGTTATATTCATCACAATTAAAGTTATATTTTGCTTAGATTTTTACATTTGTCTACATGTCCGATTTCTGTTTAAGTATCCCATTCAAGGCATCATCTTGCATTTAGTCATACTATCTTTACAGGGTTCTCTAGGCTGTCGTTGTCTCTCAAACCAGCTTTAGTAACCTTTACAGTGCGTAGAAACACTGATCAAGTATTCTGTAGTATATCCTTAAGCTGGACTTTTTCTTGTTTTGTTTTTAGTTTGTTTTCTTTTGTCTTTCTTGTAGTTAAATTGGGTTTCTTCACATTTGAACTGGTCACAGAGACAAATGTCCATTCATTCCAACCCCATCCAGTCAAGGGTGCATACCATCACAGGGACTTTTCTGATGTGAACTCTGATCACCAAGATAAAGCCACATTAATTCCTCTCTCCTAAGCTACTGTTTACCCCATTTTTTCCTTTTTCCTTTCTCTCTCTCTCTCTCTCTCTCTCTCTCTCTCTCTCTCTCTCTCTCTCTCCAAGACAGGGTTTCTCTGTGTATCTGTGTAGTTTTGGTGCCTGTCCTGGATCTTGCTCTGTAGACCAGGCTGGCCTTGAACTTACAGAGATCCGCCTGGCTCTGTCTCCCAAGGGCTGGGATTAAAGTTGTGTGCCACAGCCACCAAGCCCCTTTCTCTCTTTTTAGTCTATACTCTTAGAAAAAAAGCACTATGTGTAGTACACACCTCAGAGATGGGAAGTGTCTTCCATCTCTTTCAAGATATAGTATAATATAGTATGTATATAATTTATTTGGAACACCTTTTCATGGAAATTTGCCTATTTTTCCTCATTTATTTATGAAACTATCTAGCCTGATACTGAAGGAATAAATAAATTTACTATAAAAATTTTGAAAATCCACAAAATTATGGTATAGAATGAGTTTTAATTGAAAGTAAAGTTATTTAAGAAGTCAGAGCATTTCAGTGTTAAATAAATGCTTTGACAACAAAATTGAACTGTGTTATTAATATATTAAATGAGCACACTTAAGCATGTGGGGAGAATCTTAAGTACCTTGGAAATGAATGAAGACTATAACACCAAACAAAAAATAGGAACATTTAAGCACTATATTGTGATTGCTAAAAATACTTTCATGGAGGTAAGGGTTAGAGTTTTAGATAACGATTTGTCTTAATTAAACAACTAGGATGGATAATGGTAGGAAGTAAGTGTCTCACTATTGAAGTGAGGGACCAGAGACAAACAATGAAAGGTTTGGATGTTTGGAGATGAAAATGCAGCCTTAGCTAGCTTAATGTAGACGCAGATGGGTACATGTACGACCATGAAAATGCACATCTATGTACAACACTTTACAATTGTGTCTGTGGAAGCTCTAGTACAATGACACTTCAGTAAGAGTCAACACATCCATCACCCAGACATCGTTTCCTAAATAAAATATCTAAGACTTCTGGGAGCAATGGTGAGTTATGAATTCAGGACATGACTGTACCAGATGAATCCTAAGTACCTTTTAGTACCTGAAGTAGAGAAAAGTTCAAGCAAAACTACCGTGTGAAGATACAGAAAACAGATATAGGCCATGAGCACAAAATGTCAAGGTTCAAATTATGGCTCCAATTCTTACATATCATCCTGAATAAATTGCTCATCCTATCTTTAGTTCATTTTCTCATCAAAATATTGGAAAACGGTATGGCACCAGAAATATTAAGCTGTAATCCCAGGCATATGTGAAGCATTGAGAACCTTTGAAATGCCATTAAAAGTTTGTTTGCTTTTGCACACTCAGCAAAAATCAGCTGTTTTCACTGTCTAAATGAGAAGTTATTTTTTATAATTCTAGAAACGACATTTTCAAAGTGCATGGAATGGATGATAGAAAGACCAAATCAATTTGCTAAAATTCATTTATACACACACATTTTCATTTTCAAATATCTACAGTCTTCACTAATATACATCTAGATAAGTGCTAAAGCAGTTTGCTATGGCTCTCTTTGATTTTTACAAATGATTAAATTTCATATTTGATTTTAATGTGGCTATTTATTCTAAATGTAGCACAATAGCTTTGGACTGTGATTATCTGGTGTCACAGCTGACCAATTCTATTATTCCTGTGAAAAATTCTGTTAGAATGTTTGCTTGATGTTGGATGGAAAAGAAGTAACTGAAAGTTGACTGGAATTTAAAGCTACAAACAGTTGTACTGGATTTGAATGAACGCAAATTTTGCTAGACATCCTGAGAATATAAAATAGTCAGTCATGTCACTGAGAAAGGACACCAAGCAGTGACTGGTAATAGAAGAAGCCAGAGAATGACAGACAGTCACCCCATAAGGCTGCAGAACATCCCTGCTCATTTCAAAATGCCCCATTACACTCTTTAAAACAGAAGACATTTCTTGAAACTTGCATGAAGTATTGAAAAATAAGGTTGAAAAATTATTCTTACTTTGCCCATCCCAATCCACACGGCCAATCCAAAAGTCTCATTCTTCCAGGTTGAACAGAAGCACTCATATCTACTAATGGTTGATTTTTAAATTTATTTTTATCTTAACAGTTTCATGAATTTGTATAATGAATTTTATTCATTCACAATCCCTGTGCCGCTCTCTCATCACCCTGTGTCTCCTGTAAAACCTTCCTTTCCAATAAGCCCCTTTCCTTATCTTCTTTTTTGTGTGTGTACCATGACATCACCAGTGTGAACACACGTATTAGTCTATTTAGTCAAGACATTATGCTAATACCAATTGCTTTCTGCACTTTAATATAGTGTCATTTATCCCTTCTTATATAAGATAATACTTTGATGTTTTCATTGTTTGTTTGCTTTGCTTTGTTTTTGAGGCAGATCTCTCTACATAGCCTTGGATGTCCTGGAACTCACTACATAGACCAGGCAGACCTCAAACTCACAGATGTCTGCCTGCTTCTGCCTTCCAATTGCTGGGATTAAAGCTGTGTGCCACCACACATGGCCCAATACTTGATCCCTTAAATTCAACTGAGGTGGACTGGCACTTTGCTGTATAGCTCCTTGGCATTGGAGGACAAAAAAAAATTTAATATAATACAATATATTTGAGGAGATGATAGCAGCCATGGATCCGATCCAGACTGAAGGCATGTGTATCAGTTACTTTCATTGCTGTTACACCTACTTAAACAACCTAAGGGACGACCTAAAAGAGCTTTGTTATGGTAGCAGTTTCAGAGCGTTGAAGCCTGTCATATCAGAGCAGCACCTAGAACAGCTCTGTTCACACCATGGTGAGTCAGGTAGCAGAGAGAAGGGAGTGCTAGTGCTGAGCTAACCTTTTCTCCCTCTCCCTAATTTTTTGAAATTCTAGACAGGGCCACAGACACTGTGTTCAAGCTGGATTTCCCCCCTTCATACAGTGTTGTCTGGAAACACTCTCCCCAATCCAGAAAGTCTAAATGCATTGAGACTGACAATGAAGATCAACTATCATATAATTACTATGGAAGACAAACCATCCTACAGGAGAGAGATGGGCTCTGCATATTTTCTGTGATGATTGGAGGATCAATTGTTCATTTCACTGGCTAGTCCAAAGTGCCTGCTAGTACCTCAGGTTCCTTGGGTCTTAATTCATGAAGTATGAATAAAATGTTGTATTCTTTTTTTTTTCATTTTTCTTTATTAAGAAATTTTCTACTCACTCTACATACCACCCACAGATCCTACCTCCTCCCTCCTCCCACCCCACAATCCTCTCTCCCAAGCCATCCCACATCTCCCAAATCAAGGTCTCCCATGGTGGTCAGTAGAGCCTGGCACACTGAGCCTAGGCAGGTCCAAGCCCCTTCCCACTGCACCAAGGCTGAGCAAGGTGTCACACCACAGGCACCGGATTCCCAAAAGCCGGCCCATGCATCAGGGACTGATCCTGATCCCCCTGCCTTGGTGCCCCCCAAAACAGTTTGAGCCAAACAACTGTCTTCCGTATCCAGGGGGCCTAGTCCAGTCCCACGGGGGCTCCACAGCCACTTCCACTACTGTGTCTGGTCATCTCTGCATGTCTTCCCATCATGATCTTGACGTCCCCTGCCTGCAAATCCCTCCTCTCTGTCATCGATTGGATTCCCGGAACTCATCCTGGTGCCTGGCCGTGAATCTCTGTATCTGCCTCCATCAGTCACTGGACAAAGGCCCTATGATGACAGTTAGGTTATTCGCTAGACTGGTCACCAGAGTAGACCAGTCCAGGCACCCTCTGGACCACTGCCAGCAGTCCAAGGTGGGGTCATCCTTGTGGACTTCTGGGCACATACCCAAGGAATGCTCAATCTCACCACAAGGACACATGCTCAAAAATGTTGTATACATACGTGTGTTGATCTGTAGCTAGAGGCTCCAAACTTTAGGTGGGGATGTTTGGGTACTTTCTTTGCTCAGTATTTGTGTCATATCCCTCTCTGAGAAGAGAGAGAAAATAAACCTAATAAAGGGGTACCATCTTCTCTAGGACTCTATTGATACTTTTTTTTTATCAACTTGAAATGTAAGCTAAGGTTAAGAAACCAGGGTTGATGAGATGCAACTATGTTCATATTTATACATTCCTTTGTGACTATAAAGATAAGGGTTAGAGGGACATATGAATCCACGAGGCACTCATCTGTGGCTCCAATCTGCCTAGTGCAGCACATGTTGGGCCTGTTTCAGTACCCAAGCATTCCTTTACATGGTGTTTTATGAGGACTGGTCACTCTGTTGTTAAGGGCTGATCAAGTAAGAGATCTTCTATGATTCTCCTAGCAACCTGAGTTTCCATAATGCATTGCCTGAAGCACAGTAAAGCATATGTTCAAAATTGGCCCTGCAAGTCAGGCGGTGGTGGCACATGCTTTTAATCCCAGCACCCAGGAGGCAGAGGCAGGCAGATCTCTGTGAGTTCGAGGCCAGCCTGGTCTACAGAACGAGATCCAGGACAGGCAACAAAACTACACAGAGAAACCCTGTCTTGAAAAACCAAAAACCAAAAAAAAAAAAGACCTTGCATTTCAAAAACCATAGGAAAATTCAGACACTAACTAAACCCATGATTTTACTTATTGTGTTTTCTTGTGTCATCCCTGTCATGGCTGCTGCTTGAGCTTCCTGGAGTGTTTTCTAACATGCGACTAAACGTCCTTGATCCATTTCTGCACAGTGATGTGAAAAGCTACACACATTAAAACAGGCTTTTCACCCACACCCCCCCACACACACCTAGAATAAAAAAATTGGTCTTTTATTTCTGCCCGTAGAACAAAGATAATCTGCTTAACCTACCACTCATGGCTTTAAAACATACTTGGGGATGCCCTCATGTTTAGATACCAAGTCTTCCAGCAGCCATATAAATAAACTTGGAAAGAGACTCCCTTGCTCACTTAAGCTTTCAATGTGGTGCCAATACTGGCAGCAGCTTGCTGTGACTTCGTGACAGTGTTCCAGCCCAAAGCTCCCCGCAAACTGACAGCTAAACTCCAAAGCACAGGGCCATAAAGTTCTCCTGCTTGAGCTGGATGTTTTTGAAGTTTGTTGTGCAACCATATACGAGTGCCACAGCAGTGAGAATTCTAATTGTCTCATACATAGTCAGATAAACCAGACACCAGACTTACATACTGACTGTGAACTCTTTCTTCTTCATAGTTATCTTTTTTACTTAAGACCCTACTTTGCTCCTGTGAGAACAGTAATGCCAACTCAGACCTGTGACCTTATACCTTACCTAAGTGCCTCCTCAAGACATTGGAAACAAAGAAGGGAAAGTATGAGATTTTAAAACACTTATTTTTATGCACAGTTGACCTCTGCACCAAGCAAAAATGTTGAATATTAATGAATATGTCAATAACACTAAAAGTCCTAGAAAGTCAACTGTCTTAGGGTTTCTATTGTCGTGAAGAGACAGCACGACCATGGCAACTCTTATAAAAGAAAACATTTCATTAGAGCTGGCTCACAGTTTCAGAGGTTAGTCCATTATCTTCGTGGTGGGAAACATGGCAGCATGCAGGCAGACATGGTACTGTAGAAGAAGCTGAGAGTCTACATTCAGATCAGCAGACAGCAGGAAGTAAATGCCACACTAGGCCTGGCTTGAGCATTTTGGAGCTCAAAACTCAACCCCTAGTGATGCACCTCCTAGAACAAAGCTACACCTCCTAATAGTGCCCTTCCCTATGATCCTACAGGGGCTGTTTTTATTCAAACCACCACACCAACAATATATTATCTAAAGTTTTCAACAGTATATTATCTAAAGTTTTCTTTCATATGATGCATATGTTTGCTGTTTTTGATACAGCTATTATATAGCTTATCATCTTATTTTGTATCCTGTTAAATTTTTAAATTAGTGCTACAAAAATTTCCATGTTAACAGGCTTTACCAGCGTGTTGGCTTACACTTGTAATCCTAGCACATGGGAGGCTGAGGAGAAAGAATTACTGTGAGTTTGAAGCTAGCCTGAACTCCACAGTGATTTCCAGGTCAGCCAAAGCTACATCACAAGACCCTGTCTCGAATTAAAATGAGAATAATAACAATAAAAAAACAAGAAATACACTATTTTTGTAACAATTTTAATGAAAAAATGTATTGACATTCACAATTTTCATAATAAAGACTTGGAATATTATAAGATATTTGAAATGCATTAAACATTTTACAAAATTATTACTCATAAGTATTTTCATATTTTCAGTGTTTGTTATTCCTTTTAGATTTGTCATGTGAAATTCAAGACACAAAAGTCAATAAGCAAAAAGAAAATTTTTTTAATAAAAAGTGTTTGTGGGTTGGATGGAGAGACGGCTTGAGCATTAGTAGTACTTGCTACACAAGTAGACAAGTGTGAAGATCAGGTTGTGAATGTAACACTCACATTCAAAACCAGGCCTGTCCTATGTGTGTCTGTATCCTTAGCACAGAGCAGGACCAGAGGCAGGAGGATGTTCACGACTTGGTGTAGCATGAATCTTAAACAGTCTTATTAATAAAACAAATCTGAGCCAGATATTGGGGTGAACACTGGAAGGTCAGAGACACAGAATAAGCCACAGCTATCTCACCTCGCTGGATCCTCAGCTGGTCTTGCTTCCTCAGACTGGAGGCCTCTGAGTCCTCATCCAGAATGGGTCTCAGCTGAACTGCTGCTTGAAAGCCTGAAAGCTTAACCAGCCACATGCTTCTCCAGGCCAAATGCTTCTCCAGGCCAAATGCCTCTCCAGGGCAAATGCCTCTAGTTTCTGGTCCTCACGCTTTATATACCTTTCTGCTTTCTACCACCACTCCCTGGGATTAAAGGTGTGGCTTTCTGGGATTAAAGGTGTGTATCACCGTGCCTGGCCGTTTCCAATGTGGCCTTGAACTCACAGAGATCCAGAGGGATTTCTGTCTCTGGAATGCTAGGATTAAAGGCGTATGCTACCACTGCCTAACCTCTATGTTTAATATTGTGGCTGTCCTGTTCTCTGACCCCAGATAAGTTTATTAGCATACACAATATTTTGGGGAACACAATACCACCACAACTTGGAGCTCCAGTTTTAACGACAGCCTCTGCCTCAGAGGAATAGGTTGGAGAGTGATGGAGGATATCCTTTTCTGACCTCTTCATGTGCACGCAGATACATACAGAGACACAGACATGTGCATACAGCACATAGCCACACACACATGTTCATACACACACACACACACACACACACACACACACGTTCATACACCACACACACACACACACACACAATGTTTTAAGAAAAGTAGTGTAACTCTTGTGCTCTAGTTTTATTCACAGTAAATTAAAGTGACTCAAGAAGGCTTAAAAGATTATATTTTCCCAGAGGTACCTCAGAGGCCAAGTAGAAAGAAAGCAAGACAGATTTTTTTCAGACCATTTTTTGCAGTCATGATATTGCAGGTGAGATGCATCTTCACAGGAGGTAAGCTCTTCCCAGTTTGTTGCCTTATAATTTCTAGTTCATGAAAGTTCTTAAACTGGCTTGTCCCGAGTTGTATCAAAACTCCTGGCTTACATATCTTCTAAGAAATTGGTGAACTAGTAAATCTAATATCTATTAAGAATTATAAAATTATAGGTAAGAATTGAGTACAGGTGTGTTGAATAAATTTTTCCTCTTCCAATACTTCTGTTTCTGACTATTAACCTCTCCTTAATTATTTTTTATCAGGTTTAATTAACAATAATTTAAATATAATAACATTGATCTTTTAAATATATAGTTCAGTAGGACTTAATAACTATGTAGTCATGTTCCTTCTACCACAATGATGATTCAGGGTATTTTCACAGTTCCCAACAAAGTTTCCACTCTTTGTAACACTACTACATCCACCTTCATCCCCCAAATCCCGTTATTTGCAATCAGACAGTACAGGATTGATTTTGCAGAATGCCATGTGAAGGGAATCTTGCAGGCTTTTGTCTGACATTTTTCACTCAGCATAAATCTGTGATGATTTGAACATTTTGCTGCATTATCTGTTCCTGTTACTTACTTAGTACTTTCTCATGGTGTGAATATAACATAATTGTTTGACCCTTTGCTCACTTGCAGAAATTTAGGAGGTTATAAGTTGGGGATGCATATAATAAAGTATAAGTTTGAAAGTCTTTTTCTCAGAGTGGTCATATATTTTGAATTCTATTAAACATATCTATCTGTGAGGGTGTAGACTTTTACAGAAAGTCTTTACGTAAATTTTAAGAAATTGCCAACATTTTTTCAAGATTGGTCTAGCATTTTGGGTGTCCATTTTGTAAGCACTGAGTTTTGGTGTTAGCCACTCTAACACATATTTGTTTATATTTTGCTGTACATTTTTATGACATTTTCATGTGTTTATTTGCAATGGCAAATATTGTTTGTGAAGTGACTATTCAGATAATCTGTCCATCATCATTTAATGTTGTCATATCTGTTATTCAAAAGCCTTAGTTGATGTGATTTGTAAACATAGGACCCCAGTTTGTATAAGATTTTTATTTCTATTATACTTCAAAGTACAAATGTTCTTATTCACAATGGTATTATTTATCATTTAAGAATAAACTATATATATGTATATATATACATATATTTCTTTTTTTAAGAAAATTTACTGTAAATTTAAATTTCAAAGCTTGCTCCTGTGCTTCTGTGTCTGCAGATCCTATTGTCTTAACCTTTATCTGAGGACTGTGCTTAGTGTAAAATCCTTAGGGCCTGAGTATGGCTGAATGGGGGAGCATTACAATCACAGGCCTCCAGGATTAATCCCTGGGGAGAGAAAGTTACAGAAAAGAGAAAATTTCCAATTATTTCCAGAACTTTATTAAATTCATTCATTCCATTTTTGTGTTATACATCAGTGAGGATAGTATATCAACTTTTATTCATGAGTTTTCTGTATTATATTTATAATGTCTAGGATCTCAATTACAATGTTAAAAGGGTGTGATGAGAATGGATATCCTTGGCTTGTATAAGCATCCATCGTATAAACTTACTCTGACTTTTGTATCTTTTTGTTTTATTTTCCAGATCCCATATATGATAGAAAACATGCAATGTCTGTCTTCTAGACTCTGAATATTTTGTTTACCACAGTACTTTGTAGTTCTCTTGTTGTTATTGTTTGTTTTTATATTTCTTCTTTGCAGTGCTGAAGATCAAACCTAAGGCCTCACATATGTTAGGTAAGTGCTGTGCCACTGAACAGCCTCTCGGCTGGTTTCTTGTTCTTTTAATATCCATAATCTAGCTGAAGTTTTCTTCTTTCATAGTCTGCTGAGAGTTTTTATAAATGCATTTGAATTATCTAAGACTTTAGTGTTCAGATGCTTTTTTTTCTTCCTTGTTGATATCATCTGTATAATTGGTTAATTTTCATATGTTGAAATATCTGTGTCTTCAGAAAAAACCATGATAGATTATGACGTATTTGGTATTCAGAGACCTTACTGAGGGATTAGATATGTTGATATTTTGTTAAAGACTATTTTGTCTTTGTTAATATGTGATATTAATCTTGTTTTATCTTTGTCTGATTTGTTATCAGTACAGCGCTTATCTCATGAAGTGAGTTGCGAATTCTTTTCCCTGTTTACATATTCTGGGAGGGTTTTGTGGAATTGAATTGTTTCAAACTCAATGCCAAAACAACTCGTCCTAGAGCCTTTTCTTGTGGGAAAGTTAAGCACACATTTAATAACAATAACACATACAGCTATGATCAAGTACTATTCATTTTCCTTGATTAAGCATTATTTTTCAGGTTTTTCTAAATTGTTCAATTCTTGCTACATACCGTTCTCCAGAATATTACAGAACTACTCCACTAACTTATGTAGCCTGCCTTCACATTTCTCAGTCTTGTTATTGTACCTTCTTTCCTTTGTTCTGATTAATCTAGTTTTACATTTTAAAACATTTATTGGTCTTAGAGTGTTTTTATTCACTGATTTATCTTTTATTTATTTTATGTTTCATTGTTACATTTTATCCAGTCTTCCTACCTTTTTGCTCATCTTTCTTTGACCATCTACTGAAGAGGCTGGCACAGGAGCGTAGTCATAGCTCAAAGATACAGAACCACCTGGGTACTGTAGGGAGACTTCACCTCAAAAAAATCATAATCTTATATTTAATAACTAATGCTATGGTTTCCTCTCTAAACAGCTAGTCTGCTATAGTTCACGAACTCTGAAATATTTTATATTTATTTCATTCAAAATATTTACTAATTCATGAATTTTGAAGTGTTTTTATATTTATTTTATGCAAAGTATTTGATAATTGCCCTTGCTTCTTCTGAAGCAATTACTAATTTGCTAGAATATTGTTTACTGTACAAGTATTTTGCGATTTTTCAGGTACTCTGATTTCTGGTTTAATTCTCTTCTACTACAGAACACACCTCCTGTGGTTTGTGCTCTTTAAATTTGTTGAATTGTGGCTTATGGCATGAAAAAAATCATATGATGTTTATGTTCACTGTTGAGGTTATTTGTATATGCCACTATTTATGCAATTTTTAAAATTTTACAAACAGGCCATCTGTTTATAACCATAGATATGTCCATATATATTTTTGATCTGATCCAATTTTTCATCTTGAAGCCCTATCATGAAGCATCATAGTGGCTCAGAATTTCTGTCTCCCTATGTAATATTCATTATTTTCTGCAGTAATATTGATTCATCTGAAGTTTCTGTCTCCTGAGATTGATACGCTCACTCTAACTTTCACTGGATTGTTATTAGCTTTTCATGTTACTTTCTTCATCCACTTAACCTACACATGCTATATTTAAAGTAAATGTCTTAGGGAGCATATTAATGTTTTTTGTTGTTGTTATTTGATTGACCAATTTTAAGTATTTATGATAATATTCATTTAACTGAATTTGATACTATTTAAATCTTGTTATATTTTTCATTGAGATCATCTGAGCTTGTAATTTTATTATCTTTTTTCTCACTTTGTAAGATATCCTGCTTACAAGTAGGATGATATTTTTTGGCTCCTGTCAAAACACAGGCATAAAACTGCTCACACGGGTTGGTCAATATATCAGTGCAGCCAGAACTGGGTGTCTGGGCTTTTGTTACACCTTAAGGATAAAGTGACACAAGATAATCCTATGGGAAGTCTGTTTGCCCTTTGTATTTTTCCCTTTCCATATATATATATATATCATCTCAGATATATCTATATTCTTTTTAGGATAAGTCAAATTCTTCAGAACATAATTATTTTATGAGATAAATGAAAAACCTTTTGTTTATGAGTATGTCTTAAAATTTTCTTTGGAAACTGGGTGATACAATTTTCCTGTCAGACCCATAGACTTTGGATCGGTAAATGGAAAGTTTATTTGCCTCCTCTGGCCTGGTAGCCGTTCATGGAGACAGAATGCCAAAATGTTTGAGAAGGAGCTTCTCCTCTTCATATGAATTTTCCATCCAACTTGAAAATAAAAATACCATATTTCAATTCATTATATTTCCAATTTTCAAATTATACATAAGCTGGAGTATCTTCCTTCTACATCTGTTAAAATTCCGTGGCCCTGGTGATATGCTCACAGCAGGAATGCATAAAGTAGAGGAAGAATATTCTTCCAGGAGAGGCTTACTCTAAAATTCAGTGACTATTCATAACAGCTTAGAAATTCCTGGTCCTAGAGACAGCTGACCCAAGCTCCTGGGAGCTCAGGGACTCTGGGCCAACAGCTAGGGAGCCTGCATGGGACCGACCTAGGCCCTGTGCATGTGGGTGACAGTTGTATAGCTTTGTCTGATTTGGGGGCACCTATCAGTGGGACCAGGACCTTGTCCCTGACACATGGGCTGACTTTTTGGAACCTGTTCCCCATGCTGGGATGCCTTGCCCAGCTTTGATGCAGTGGGAGGAGCTTGGTCCTGCCTCAACTTGATAAGCCATACTTTGTTGACTTCCATGGGAGGCTTGCCCTTTTCTGAATGGAGACTGAAGAGAAGTGGATGAGGGGAAGTAGAAGGGAAGGATATAGGAGAAGAGGAAGGAAGGGAAACTGTGATTGGTATGTAAAATAAATTTTAAAATTTAATAAAAGGAAAAAAATTCCTGGTCCAAGCTCAGCTGGAAAGAATCAGTGCATAATACCTCCAGTGATCCTTAATCAAAACCAAAATGTAAATTTACTTTTTTACAATAAAATGATGATTACAAAGACCTCACCTCTCCACTTATATGAGAGTATCTCAGTACAAATGACTATTTTATCTAACTTTGTTATAACTGCTTGTGTTGTTAGTATTATTCATACTAAAGTCAAAACAAGGATCAGTTTTTGATGAGATGAGGCAGAGAACTGTCTGTCAATCACATGTCTCACTTCCTCATCAATAAGGCAGAATTACTTCGGGGCATGATAGCATGCAATTGTAGTCTCAACTATTTCGGAAGTTGAGGCAGGAGAATTGTTGTACCAAGAAATTTGATGTCATCCTGGCCAATATATAGAGAACATAGCTTTAAAAAGTATAGAGTTGTCCTTGTGATATGTCCATGAAGTGAGAAAGTGGAGCAAGACTCTGTTGTATGTGTATAATCACGTGCCTCATGCTTATCCATGTGAACAGGAATTGTGTGTGATAAAGTTTATTTGTTTGCTTGTTTATTTGTTTTGAAGTGGGAAAAGCAAGAACTCATGTCAGTGGTTCTCAACCTTTCCAATATGTTAGGTGAACCTTTAATACGGTTCCTCATGCTGTGGTGACCTCCAACCATAAAATTATTTTGTTGTTACTTCGTAACTGAAACCTTCTGCTGTTGTGAGTCATAATGTAAATACCTGATATGCAGGGTATCTGACATAGGACCCCCAAATGGGCCATACTCCACGAGTTGAGAACTGCTGTCTTAAGCGGAAGATAATTTCTCATGCTTTCTTTATTTTTCATACCCAGATTAAGATACCCTTTTGTGGGCCTGGAGAGATGGCTCAATGTGTAAGAGCACTTGCTGCTCTAACATATTGATTCTGATCACTCATGCAAGGCAGTTCACAACTGCTTGTAACTCCACTTTCAGGGACCATGATGCCTTCTGCTGATCACCATGGGCATGACATGCATGTGGTGAACATATGGGCACACACACACACACACACACACACACACACACACACAGAGAGTACACACACATATAAGTAAATTTAATTTTGTTTTCTTTAAATGCATCCCTTTGGTACACTTAAACTGATGAAGTTACAAGATGGAAGACCCTTCCCCCCTCATTGTGATATGGAGAACACCGAACTTGGACAGTCCTATGAGCAAGAACCTAACTTTTATTATGTGGAGCCTGTACGTACGTGAAGACACCTCTGTTACCATAGCTGATCTGCCGTTGACTCATATGGTGCCAATAGACTAAATCAGTGCTACCTAAAGAATAGCCAAGAACATCTGCAAATTGTTACATGAAAATTAAGTGTAGAATTGGAAAGAGCTTAGTAGACTAATAATAGTGGGACAGTGGAGCTTTTCATAACTGCCAAGCATAATATTTCTATTAAGCTTTTATACTTCGCTTGTCTTTTAGTTTCATTTTTCTAGATTTTATTGAATCTTATAAAACACATTCTATAATAGATTAGTAATTTATACAGAACTCATTTATTTCATTTATTTTTGCATTCAGAAAAGTAATCCTAAAATGTAGGTAACACTTGACTAAAAGATTCCTGTTGTGTTTTCCAGAAACAATGACCTCTTTCTTCTGTACTCTGAGGCAGCTGCTTAACTAGCTACCTTAACTGATCTGGGATCCTCTCATTGAGTGCGGGCAGGTTCACCATGTTCAAAGCACAGGATGAATTCTTGGAGACAATTTAGCTTCACATATGTGTCCTTGTACAGGACTTGTTTTACAGATGTATATGACGGGTGCATGTATGTGTGTTTGTATGTTTGTAGACACATGTGGGGTGCACACGTTCTTGTGTGCTTGTGTTTGTGGCAGCCCAAAGTTGACACTGGGTATCTTCCTCAATCACTCTCCATTTTACTCATTTATTGAGCCAGGATCTTTTTCAGATTCTATAGCTCCCAGATTTTACTAGTCTAGCTAGACAGCTTGCCTGAGTTGGGGGTAGTTCTTTCTATCTGCTGAGTTCGGAGGAAATTGACATAACTGGCCTTTACAGGAGTTCGGAGGGTCCTGATTCTGTCCTCACTCTTGTATGACGCGCGTTTTGCGGCGTCTAGCTGCCCATATGAGACATGAAGCAGGAGCCTGGTTTTGGCTCTGTTTAGAATTGATTATTAAAAATTCTCAGGTTTAAGGCTGAAATTTGAGCCATTGGGCGCCATTTGTAGCTAGAGTTTTCCTGCCTGGCCCACGGTCAGGACAAATCTCTCTCACCTGCCAGTCCCACAGCCGCTCAGACCCAACCAAGTAAACACAGAGACTTATATTGCTTACAAACTGTATGGCCGTGGCAGGCTTCTTATTAACTGTTCTTATAGCTTAAATTAATCCATTTCCATAAATCTATACCTTGCCACGTGGCTCGTGGCTTACCGGCATCTTCACATGCTGCTTGTCCTGGCGGGGGCTGGCAATGTCTCCCTCCACCTTCCTGTTCTTTTCTCCTCTCTGTTAGTTCCGCCTATACTTCCTGCCTAGCCACTGGCCAATCAGTGTTTTATTTATTGACCAATTTGACATACAGACCATCCCACAGCAGTCTCATGTTTCTCAAGTGTTGTAAAATGTCACTTTCTCTCTTAAAGAATAAATTAATATTATTTATCTTCAGTTCCTGTCATAGTACATGGTATTCAGATGACATTCAATAAATGATTATCTGTAAGTTTTCAAACTGCTGTAATAGAGACAAGAATATTTACCTAAGCATAATGTCAAATGCTATGGCCACACTGCTGTCTCCTCTACCGTCTAAGTGCTAGTGACTTGTGTTCAACAGTGTCAGGGTTTACATAGCCTCAGAGTCTGGTACCACGTCCACCTCTACTGTTTATTTTTGAGAAAGACTTAGTGTTACATTTATTATGGTGGAGCCTTGTTGCTTTCCTTTGTTAAATTAAGCCTTTAATGATTTTTAAGTATTGTCCTGGTAAGCTTTCTGTCTACTTGATATCTTAGTGATATCTAAGAGGAACCCCAATTAAGAAAAGGTGTGGGAGAGCTCACCCGAATGCTGTGGGCAATAGAGAGTTGTTGGAACCCTAGCTGCAGGATCTTAATGACTCAGGGCAGCAGCAGGATATCTGAGAGAAGTTTTGTTGAGGGTCCGGAATTGGTGGTGTAGTAGAAATCAGGGGCCTTGAACCACATCAATGACTCCTTGCAATGAACATTTTCAAGCAAGCAAAACTGTTTGGGCAGAAGGGTATACTGCACAACACCATGCAGCTCCTAATGCCACTCTCATAAACCAGTACGTGCTGGAGAGACAGGAAGGCAGAGGAGCGGAGTGGCATATACACAGTGGAACTGGAGAGGAAAGAGCTGTGAGAGAAGGCTTTGGTTAATGAGAGGAACAGCTTGTTGCCCAGAGGGGTCGGCAAGATGTTTTTGTTAGTTTTTGTTTTGATAATTTTTAATTTTAATTTTTAAAAATTTCTTTTACAGGGAAGGTTACATGGGTGGAGGGCAGACTTGGAAGACATAGGAAATGAGCAGGTTTGGGGTACGTGAGGTGAAATTCCCAAAGAATCAACAAAAAAAATTGTTATAAAAATATACAAATAAATAAATAAATAAATAAATAAATAAATAAATAAATAAATAAATAAATAGAAAGAAAGAAAATGCCTCCATCAGATTGGCATGTAGGCAAGTCTATAGGGCATTTTCTTGATTAATAATTGACATGGGAGGGCCCAGGTCTTTGTGGATGATGCCACCCGAGGGTATCTGGTACTGGGTGATATAAGGAAGAAGGATGAGTAACCATGGGAAGAAAGCCAGTAAGCAGCTTTCTTCCATGGCACCTGCTTTGATTCTTACCTCCCAGTTTCTTCTTTGAATCATGCCCTGGTATCCTGACTTTCCTCCATAATTTTCCTTTATAAGCTGTAAGATGAAATTAACCTTCTCCTTTCCGACTCACTTTTGGTCATGGTTTTTATCAGAGCACTAGAACACAAAATAAGATAAGCACTGAAGATTATATATGTAAAGCATTAAAAATTGGTTAGTCAGTAGTATGTACTTGTGGCAATTACTGGCAAAAAATGTGAAAGGACTATTTTACACCTAACTCAGCTAGAACAGTTCTCTGAATTTTAGTGTAACCTGGAAAACCAAAACCCACCCATAAATATAAATAATGTAGCAAATTTGGCCAAACATAAAAAGTTCTCAGTTATAGCTTAATGATGGCTGCAATCCTTACTCTAAGAACCACTTCTCTTAAGATTATTTCCATATAGGCTAGGTATCCAAAATGAAGGCAAAAAAGAAGATGAAAGAAAATAATTTATAATAAATGGATCTGAGAAGCCAAAGCCATAGCTCAGTGTGTAATAGTTCTGGTTGTGTAACCCTCATAACCCGAGTTCAATCCCTGTAACCCACTACAGGGTGGGGGTGGTTGCTCAACAGCATGCATGTAAAATCCTAACAATCTTATAGTGAGTTGGGAGGCAGAGACTGGAGGATATGCCTCAAACCTAAAAGCAAATACGCAGGGCAGTAGCAGCAAAAACAAAGAGACCCTACATCCAAAACAAGATGGGTGTAGAGAACCAACTTTCAAAAAGTTATGATCTGTTCTTCACACTTGTGTCCCTCCACATACATTCACAGACACATACAGACACACACACACACACACACACACACACACACACTAAATAGTCAAGTTTAAAGAGAAATATATCTGATATTCTAAACAGCAATAACAAAAAAGGCCTTGCTCCATGTCTCTGCATTACTGTATTACTTGGCTTTGTGATAATAGTCTCCTAACCTGAAATTTCCTTTAAGTACCCACAGGAATGAGAGATGCATTCTTTATTGGATACGTTTCAACAAAGAAATACCACCAAGGTATTCTGGAAGCTTTGCTCTTAACAGAGGGTCAGTGGAAATAAAGGACTCCAACTAGAATGATAAGATTATCAACATAGTAGAGATTCCTTGGAGAGAGAAATCACGCTATTCTTTTTCAACTGTACTTATAAGAAGAGTGTTTTAATTTGAACTATAAATGGAAATACAGGTTCATGGAAAAAAATATAACATGGAAAAACACTTAAAACTTTCAAGTTAAATCCATCTTCATACCCTCACCAATTTCATATTTACACATCTTTTTATCCCAGCCTCTCATTGCAGCATAGCCCCATGGTTGAACAATATTCCTTTCTTCTTTTCTTTTCATTATAACCCATCTGTTTTTAGGAGGATCTGAGAAGTAATGAAGAGAAAAAAATGAATGTTTCCACTGGAAATGGAACAGGCTACTGACAACAGACATTCTGAATTTAACACTCTTAGTTTGATTTATTAGAATCATAGCAGATGTAGCATTGTTATACCTCAATAAATGTTGCATATTTTGGAAGGCTATGAAATGTGTTTTTATGAGAATGATGAGACCAAATGTTTACAGGTGTTAAGATGGTAGCATTACAGAGATTGGAAGCAGTATTATTGGCAAATCATAAAAAAATACATAAATGTCTGACTGTTTCCATTTTCTAGCAGTAGGCGATGATGCCACAAGAGAACATCTGACATGCACTGTGTTAGGAGGAGAAAAACAATCTAACTGTTTTGAGGTTCTGGTGATGAAAGATGAACAGTGGAAATGAAAGTGTATGAAGACCAATGAATCTCAACAGAAGAAACATTGTTCATAACTTTAGTTGGCACAGTCTGCTGCCCTCTGTAGCCAGCTGTGGTCCTTTCCAATTTCCCTACACATTGTATTTCTCTGTTATTCTTTACCATGCAATTTCTAGCAGCCATATACCTAAATTTTCTTTTCTTTCAGGGCAATGGTACCAGAATACCCCTAAATCAACCCATTTCCATAAGGAAGTTAGTTCATTCGGACTGTTAAACTTCTCCATTTCAGTTGTGACCAGGTTCTACCTTGGTGAAGACCCATTGCCAAGTTATCTTCCTTAGAACTCCTCCTGTGTCTACAATTTCATTTGCTAGTTTTGATCCTTTGGTTTCAGTGACCCTCTCTGCTAAGTTTAAACACACAAAGGGGCCAGTTTGGCAATAAACAGTAATAGTAAAATTGGCTGACCACTAATGACCACTAATTTATAGGAAATCACAACCAGGCAGTTTTTTTGTATAAGTGCCATGTTAAATGGTATGAGAGAAAAATAAAAATGTGCAGATTCCTAGTGTGAAGGGGTTCAAATTCTGTTCTGTGGAAAGATCACATTGTGTGGGACTTTTTATATGATGGATATTTATTTTTATCTGCTGCTTTAATGTAAAAGAGAGTTCACTTGAAATTGAGATTCTGACTGAAATTAAAAAAAAAAGTGTTTCCTAGGCATATTCTCCAAGGTTGGCCTCATTATTTTAAGAAGTGTCATTATTTAATTTATTGGATACTTTCTGTATGCCAAGTACACGATTAAGTTTGTCTTATCCCCAATGTGAGAAAGATATCGTTAAGTACCACAGCAATAAAATGGTGATTAATCCCACAGCTGCTAAGAGGCTAACCTGGGAGGGAACCCATGATCCTAATTTCCCAGTTTATGTCGTATTTCTGAGTATTGCTGGCTGTCATACTGGGAGGACCACCTCTGTTACAAAGTAAGGACAAGTGAGTTTACCACGTACAGAAGAGAAAGAGGGCCCCGGAGACCTCTGACTAAGGCCTTATCATCATGCTATCATCATGCTCCAGAAAGGGCTGTATGCATTTGAAGAACACACAGTGTTTAAAGGGAAATGTAGATGGCTCGCTCCAAATGGCAAACATATATGTCTTGGTTTAGGGAAATATATTATTTGCCTCCCCAGCACATATTTCTCCTTCTTATATTCCTGTGAAGTTCTTAAAATTTCTAGCCATGGTTTCAGGCTCAGAAAAATATTCCCCCAATTAGTCCTTGATTCAAGGACTTATATTAGAGCAGTGGAAAAATAGCAGTTTCTATGTGCTGCTGAACATAAAGGAAGACATGTAGACTTTGTGATGGCTTTCAGAAGTTTGTGGATTATGAGGGTCAAGCCAGCCTAGGATAAATAGAAATAATGCCGCATGAATTGCAGTCTATAGCTCAATGGCACAGTACTTGCCAGAACTGCATGAAGCCTTGAGTGTAAAATAAGTAACAATATGTTAGTGAATAGCAAAAAATAATTGGAAAGGGGATGACTCAGCACGTGATGCTCTTCCAGAGGACCCAGCTTCAGTTCCCAGTTCATTCCAGCTACAGGGTATCCAACACTCTCCTCTGGCTTACTTGGCTAATCCCATACGAAATGCATGCATAAATTAAATCTTTAAAAATATAAGGTGGGAGGTGGTGGTGCATGCCTATAATCCTAGCACTCAGAAGGCAGAGGCAAGCAGACCTCTGTGAGTTCAAGTCCAGCCTGGGCTAGAGAGTGAGTTCCAGGACAGGCTCCAAAGCTACAGAGAGAAACCTTGTCTTGAAAAACAAACACAAATAAAGAAAGAAAGAATAACTAATATAACATTTATGTCATTTACATCTTTGATGAACCCTTACCTAAAATGATCATCTCTTTATGTCAGATTATTTCTTCAGTTGTTTGATATTTGAATTAATTCGACTTGGAAGCCAAACTTGTAATAAACACTTGATAAAGCAGCGTGCAGCTGTACCCCACCGTGACAAACTTCCTCCAACAAGGTCACACCTACTCCAACAAAGTCATACCTTTTAATAGTGCCACAACTTTGGGGGCCATTTTCTTTCAAACATAGGATCTTTCTTTCACTGTCTGAACTGGAAGGATGTTGGGTGAAATCTTCTACTATCTTACACTTTGTAGGATCCCTTGCTGAACTGGAAGGATGTTGGGTGATATCTTCTATTATCTTACACTTTGTAGAGTCTGAAAGGTAAGAGAGGTGCTGACTTTAAGAAAGAATCTATTCAGCTATGGTTTTCAGTTAGCATTCCTGCTTAAATGTTATCAACCACTGCATTAAATATTCTATGGACCCCAGACATCAGCTTTGAATCTCTGCCTTTGTCCACAAAGTCATGAAAAGTGGGGGGGGGCACTGGTTTTCAGTATAGAAGTATGACAAACACACAATGGAAAGCATATAAGGAGAAAAGCTCTTTTGAAAAGCAAACGTGACTACTAAGTTCTTGGTTTCTATCGGTTATTTCATGAACTTTCTTATTTAGCAATTTTAGCTGCTAATATACAAAATTGGCCAGATGGGATCTTTTGTTACTGACAAGGCTCTGAGAGGTTAGGAAGATGGTCTATAGTCCAACCACTCAAACAAGCAATGGAGGCATGAGTAAAATTAAGATCACTCGGGGTAAGAATCTGGTCGGTTGTGATGGTTAATTTTAATTATAAATTGGTACAATCTAAATTCATTTGCAAAGAGAGTTTCAAAAGGGATTTATCTAAATTAGGTTGGCCAAAGGGCATGTCTCTGGGAGATTATCTTGCTCACTTTAATTGAGTTGGAGAGACCTGCCCACTATGGGTGGCCCCATTCTCTAGGCAGGAGAGTCTGGACTGAATGTAAGTGCAGAAAGCAAACCAACCACATCGTTGCTCTTTGCTGTTGGCTCAGACCATAATGTGATTAGCTGCTTATCAATATACATTGTCTCGATTTCTCTACAAGGCCAGACTGTTACCCAGAACTGTCAGTCAAATAAACCCTTTCTTCCTCAAATTGCTTTTGTCTGTTTAAACCCTCACCTTACACAGCAAAAGGAAATGACACTAAGACATATATTTGGCTATATGATGAAAATCCTCACTAGGGAGCATGTACATCCAGACTAGTCCAAATTGTAAGGTGCACAGGCATAAAAATTTTGCAGGAAACTCCAACCATTGAATCTTCAACCTCTGAATACCATATATATTCATCCCAATCAACACGTTAGTTTGAGTAATATTGATATTTTCCTTGCTGGGGTGGGTGGCATTGTTATTGAAATATAACTCAGTGCCATTTAGGCCCTGTTTGATTCTCAACATCATTTTTTAGAATAGCCAAGTGTCTATAGCAACACTTTTGCTATCCATACCTCTTTGATGTGATTTTAGTAGATAATGATAGTAGCTAAATAAAAACACACATTTTTTTTTCATTGAGAAACAAGTATCTGTGTGGTGACATCATTGAAATCCATGGCATTTAAGTCTCACAGCCATGAGTTTTCCAAGTCTCTAGGACGTGGTTAATCCTAAGTAAAGAATTTCAAATATCTAATATATAGTCATGTGAATATAACATGGTTAGTTGGTACATATCACTTCTTAGATTTGCTGCCATTTTGGTAAGGAGTAAAATCAATATTCACAAGGATCTAAAATACTGCTATCTCTAGTACCTAGAATGAAGTGTAAGTAAGGGAGATGGAGTACAGCTTCTAATCAGAAAGAAAGCATATGAAAATAAGAGTCAAAAAGGTATGGATACTTGACTCAATTTTTTACCAGAGCTGCTAAATTTTCAGAAAGAATCCATTCAGCTATGGTTTTCAGTTAGCATCCTTGCTTAAATGTTATCAACCACTGCATTAAATATTCTATGGACCCCCAGACATCAGCTTTGAATCTCCGCCTTTATCCACAAAATCATGTTTTAACCAAGTAGCTTTGTTATTTTAATTATCAGCTACCAACTTTGAGATCCTTATTCATAATCATTCTAGGCAACAAATAATGGATAAAAAAGCCACCTTTCTTAGGTGTTATAAAAGGCCTAAGACAGAGCAGCTTTGCCACAATCCTGGGCCTCTTTGGTGACAGCACAGGAAGCCATAACCACAATAAGTGACTAAAGTGCTGTATGTACATGAAGGGACCACAAATTGACATGTAGTGATTGGCATCCCACTTCAAAGCAGATCGTTGATGCTGAATAACCACATCAAAGAAGCTTTGTAACAGGACAAAACAAACACTTTAAAATATAGATTGCTGATGTCATCTGTCATGGGCTTTTTTTTACCTATTACCAGTCATTTTTTTTTAACGTGCCAAGCAAGATTACACTATTGATCATGGAAACAGAAGCTATTTCGTGAAATTTTCTTGGCCCTGATCACTATCAAATAATTACAGGAAATTACTTTTTCTTGGTGTTTGAAAGGCTTTTTGGAGTCTGTATGCCCATTTAAACTTATTTTGTGTGTCAGTGGACTTGTGTGAGGTAATGGAGGTGTTTTAATTACATTTGGATTGCCTCTCTTTGTATATAAGGTACATGTTCTTACCCTGGAAGGAAAGGCATCAGCAGTTCTTAATAACTGAACCCGTAGCCACAAATCTGCTGCCACTGCATATTTTACTGAAATGGTGTGGAACCTGTGTGGTTGACACTTAAAATATGGAGTATGCTGAGCCAAAAGTAAATGTACCTCTTGATTGCTGCGTAGAGATGGAGAGTCCAGCTGACATAAAGATTTGGTAAAGTAAGAGTGACAGGATGATGTTTTGTTTGTGAGATCATGAGGCTTCTATGGTGGCAATGCACTCTCATGGCTCAGAAGAATCCAGAAGAAGTAATGAGCAGATCAGAGATCATCTAGAGAAAATAAGCTCTGTAAAAAAATTATGAATTGAAAGCCCACTGCAAATCTACAAACACTAGAGGCTGAAAGACATGAAGGCTCCTATGGATTAAGAGAGAAATGCTCTTGCTATGAGACACTTAGCTTGTGCACATCATGGAGAGGATGATTTGAGTTATCAGTAGAGTCCTTCCAGGAAGAGAATAGAAACTCGCCCTAAAGACATAAAGCCTGGAGAACCCCATTCTGCAGATTAATGAGAAAGATTTCTTCCTACTTCTCAGAAAGTGAGTTCACAACAGAAATACTTCTGTGTGATGTTTAGGGAGTAAATATACAGAATCTTCTTAAGCAGATGATGTCTATCTAGTAGCTCAAGAAAAAGAAGGAAATGTGTGTTTTCATAACTGATATAGTATCTGAAGCATAGTCTACAGAGTCTTTCCGTTTCCAACAATGATCCTAACTTTCCCCTCACTTGACTCTCTTTAGGAAAGGACTGGCCTGGATTAGGTAGAATATTTGCTCCAGTAGATGAGCTAGATTTTGGGGAGAGGAGTGTTGTAGATTATTAAAGATGTGTTATATTTGTTTATGCTGCATAACATTTGTTTAATGGTGCAAAGATATGTTGCATTCTTTTATGTTGCATTTGTTTAGCTGTGAAGCTGTGTTACTTTGCCTAGATAAAACATCTGATTGGTTTAATAAAGAGCTGAAGGGTCAATAGCAAGGCAGGAGAAAGGATAGGCAGGGCTGTCAGGTAGAGAGAAAAAAAGGAGGAGGTATCTGGGAGGAGGTGATCAAGGACTGAGAAAAGAAGGGGCCAGCCACCCAGCCACAGAGCCAAACATGGAATAAGAAGGAAAGTAAAGATATACAAAATTAGAGAAGGTAAAAGCCCAGAAGCAAATGTAGATGGGATAATTAGTTAAGAAAAGCTGGCTAGAAACAAGCCAATCTAAGGCCAGGCATTCATAAGAAAGAATAAACCTCCATTTGATTTATTTGGAGCTGGGTGGAGGGTCCCCCCAAAGAGTCAAAGAGCCAAAGAATAAAAATGCCAGCTACAAGGGAGGCTTGATAAAGGACTAGTAAAATGTCCCTGATATTCCCATTGTAAGAACATGGCCAACAGGAAATCTGTCCCTTGTTGCAATACCACATTCTAAAATCCACATGTCAGAGCTGTAAGGATGCTAAACATTTTATACTGGCATAATTGACTGCAGAGCTTAGAGCTGATTCAGTCTGAGTGGGACAGTACAAAGATATTTGCTATAAAAACAAAGTAAAAAAAAGATTTATGTAGATCCACATAGAATCAGAATATAAATAGGATGGAATTTGTGGGTAGTGTCTGATCTACTCTTTGCCTCCAAATCAACTTCTCAGCCTGCCAGGACCAGAGAAAACATGTTTACATCTGCTCAGATGAACAAGTTATGACATCTTTGATTGTCACTTTGCACCAAAAGTGAGTAGAGAAAAAACTTTTCTAATGTGAACACCAGACACTACAATCTCTTGTAAGCATTGCTTTTAGAATATCTCATAAGTTAAGTTTCTATATGGAGTGTTTGTATTATCATCAATTTAAATATTTTCTAATTCCTTTGCAGGTTCTTCTTTGATCCATGAGTTTATTTAAAAACAAACTACTTTGTTTTCAAATACAAAGGCTTTTATAGACACTTGATTTTTATTGATTTCCACTGTTTCCCCTGCTCTCAAAAATGTTATTTTGTAAAATTTCAATCATTTGTATTTTGTAATTTATGTATAATAAATATTCTCCATGAGCCTGAAAAGACTTCACCCTTAAGCAGTGTATACTCAAACGCAAATACAATTAAATAATGTCAGATAGATTTTAATGTTCTTCACAAATCTTCTATACTCATTACGGCTCCTCTTTTTTTTAATTTTTATTTCAATAATTACCAAACATATTCAAATCTCTTATCTGCTATATTTGAGGTTTATGTTTGTTCTCCTATAATTATTTCAATATCTGTTTCATATATTTTGAGATATTTTGCAAGTTTATAATCAGTAAACCTTTTTATGTTGAACTTTTTTTTTTCACAATTTCTGTTATAGTTTGAAAGTGAAATGTGTCCCTACAAGTTGGTATGGAAGGCTCATGGCTCTATCTTGGAAAATGATGGAAGCTCTGGGAGGTGGATCCTGATTGACAGAAGTCGGTCCCTGAGGTGTGCTCTGGTAAGTTATACCTCAGAGCTGGCTCCTTGGTGATTCCTCTCTACTTCCTGGCTGTTTTGAGTTGAGCAGTCTCTGACATGTGCTGCCAGTCCATGCTATTCTTTTTTGCCTCAGGCCCAAAGCAAAGAATTCAACTTATCTTGTATCAAAATCTCAGAAACCACAAGCTGCTATAAAATCTTCCTCTCTTTAAACTCAGGTATCTGTCACAAAGTCAAAAACAAAAAACAAACAAAAAATAAAAAAAGCCACAATAATATAACTGCTGTTTATATTTATTTCTTATAATACTTCATATCTTGAAATCTATTTTTTTCTTATAGTAATATAGTGAATACAATTTACTGTGCTATTGATGATCTGTATCCTTGTCTTCAAGGTCTATTATTTTATCATTAGTATATATTAACCTCTTGGTTTTTTGTGCAGTGCCTCTTACATTTAAATATGATTAAATTGGTGCTTATAAATAATGTATATAAAGTTATTATTTTATGGTTCTGTTGTTCTTTCTCTTCTACTTTTCGTGGAATAATTCAATACTTTATTACACTTATTTTAATCTTTGACATGTTAAGTAGCTGCCATATTCATGGGACTAATTTAGGAATTAAGAGATACATCCTCAACTTATCTCTGTGTAGAATGGACCGTAGTGTGTCGTGTCACTTAATAGCTAAGTGACAATGTGTTTCTATCTGACCATTCTACTTCAGATATCCTATGAGTCATAACTGTATGCACTATAAACTTACAGACTTATAACCTGTCCTTTTTCAAATATCCATTTTTTAAAGAACTTAAGTAAACTAAATTATTGCATGCCTTTGTACATTCACCCATATGTCTACCATTTCTACTGCTCCGCTTCTAAGTGTGCAATTTGTATATAGGAATATTTAAGTTTCGGTAAGCTAGAATATCTTGTAGTATAAACCTGCTGGAGGGAGGTTATTTCACTTCCCACCTTTTTGAAATGTCCTTATTTTATCTTCCTTTTGAATGTTGTAGTCTTTGAATAGAGAATTCTAGACTGACTCTAATGTGTTAAAGATACCACTGTGCTGTCACTTTTTTGGCTAATGTTTCTAGTAAGATTTCTAATTCCCTTGTATAAAACATGAATTTATCTAATTTATATATAGATGCCAATAAATTTAGTGTCATGTGATATGCCTGATATCGCTTTCTTATCATTGATTTGTCCTGTAGTTTAGAATTAGTTTCTTGAATGCATGGTAACACTGTCTATGGATGACGGCCACAGAGGTTTCTCAGTCATAACTTCCTATTTCTGCCAAAGTTAGAATATTTGGCATAGTTACTTGTTTACATACTTATTCTCTGTCCAAATCCTGCTTTTCTCTCTGTTTGGAAAGCAGAGTATCCATGTTGGTGTCTGCTTAATATTATTCTACAATTCAATCTTTTCTTTGTGTGCTTCTACAACTGAATAATTTTATGTATCTTCAGTTTCAAAAACCTTGACTTTCTTAGCATTTCCTGTCTGACTTGAAGATTATCCACTGAGTTTTCTTCCAATTTTTGATGTTCAGGTCTAGATGTTGGAGGAGGACTAGGTTCTGGTGATGCTGTATTGCTCTTCATTTTGTTGTATGTACTTCTGCCTTGACGTCTGCCCATCTCCTTGTGGTTTGTTCTTGGTCTTATCAGTGCATTTGTTTCAGACAGAGCTGACAGATTCAGGAACTCTTTCTCTCTTGTCCAGATGGGAGCTCTCTTGTCCAGATGGGAAGTCTCTTGTCCAGACGGGAAGTCCGGGGCAGGATGGGAGCTCTTGTCCAGATGGGAAGTCCGAGGCAGGATGTGATCTGGGGGCCCGTCTCTAAGTCTCAGGAAGTAGCTGGGGTCTCAAGCGGATGGGCGTGGGGGCAGGGTGTGGAGATTGCAGGGTCTGCCAGGGGTCTTGGAGAAGGGGAGCCTTCCCGGTGGGGGTGGGGGTAGAAGGGATCCTGCCCGATGGCCAGAACCTGGGGCCAAGTTGGGCAGGTCTTCCCTGGAATGGCTGGTGCCCAGGGATGGGATCTAGGCTGAGCCCATGCACTCACCTCTTGTCCAGAAGGGAAGTCTGGGGCAGGATCTGAGTTTTCATTTTATACTTAAGCTTTCTACTTGATTATTTTTAAAATGTAATTTCTATTATTCTAGGACCCCTTATATAGGACTCCTTTAGGCTTTAGTGTATTTATAGAAGCTGTTTTAAAGTTTTTGTCTTTTTGTTCAGCTATCTGTTATCTCAATTTAGTGTCAACTAACACTTTTTTATCTTGACTATAAACTGAAAGAAATGTGACTATTTTATATTATTTCAAATTTCTTTGTAGTAATTTTTAATTTCATATTACACAAGTCACATTTCAAACATTCTGATGTCTGAGTTTCCTGTAAACAGGTTGTTGACAGGGCTAGATTGAAACTCCAAATCCTTCTTTCCCTTTGGTGAATAGCTGCCAAAATTTCTTCATGGTTCTTCTAGGCTTTTTTAAGATATTTTATTATTATTATTATTATTATTATTATTATTATTATTATTATTATTGTTATTATTATTATTGTTATTATTATTATTTGCTTTGTGGAGTTCTTCCACATTTTCACAGCTAATTGTCAACCAAGTACCTGTTTGATTTTACATGTGGCTTTTGGATCTTCACTTCAGCTGGTGGTTCTATCCTTTCTAAGTCTTGTCTCTGACTTGGCAACTTCTCTCATGGCAGTGAACCCACCACCTGACTCCTCATGTCAGTGATGCTGAATATCACACATGAATCTCTGGAGCTTCCAAGAACAATCCTGTTTGACAAGAAGATATCTTAGTCAGGGCTTTAGAGTAAAGATCCTTCTATCCACATTTCCCTTTTCCACGTGGGGTATTATATTATGGCCTCTTCCTTCCTTTGTTTTCTCAAATTAGAAGTTAGATGAGCAGAAGAAACCTCTACATGACCACCCCATTTCAAGTAGCATATTTCTCATAAAAAATTTATTTCATATTACTCATTCATCATTTCCTGAAATTATATTATTTATTGACATCTTTATTGTTCTTTTATTGCCACTAACCGATATACTCTATGAAAGTGTGAACACTGTATCTTTCCATGTCTTGATATTGCTGGTGTTTACACTGACATGTGGTAAAGAGCTGACTTGGTGCATGACAGACTGAATGCATAACTTATAGGAAATTTGTGGAAATATTAAGAAGAATTTCTCATCAGAGATCATCTGCCAGTGTATGTCTCATAGCTCCTGTGTGCTATGTTCATTTTTAAGTATGAGTACATAATCACAGCATTAACATTCTGAGTTATCACTCGTACACATGGTCCCATATCAATCTGACTTATGCAGACATCCATCTTCATGCCTGTGACAATAATGTCTGCCTCTTGGTGGGCAGAGTTTCTTTTCTTGCAAGAACTCTCCCTCAGAGTAACTGACTTGTCAGCACTGTCTCTGACTAGCTGCCTTTTACATGACTGATAGTCTAGTAAGTAGTTTTTTGCAATATTCTAGCTTACAAGATTCCTACTGAAGTAAAAAAAAAAATCAGAAGCAAAATATGTAGAGTCTGGTTATCTGTACCAAATGGACAGGATCTTTAAGAGCAAATAGGAGAAAATAATACAGCGTTCAAAATCTTTGTGCAGTGTGTATTTTTTTTTTGGTTTGGGTCCACTTCAGACTGTAAAAATTACATCTTGAATAAACATCCATTTTCTCTCACCTTTTCATGTATTTTTGTGGCTCTGCCCAAGAGACCATTTGGTGTAAACTGTCCATCTGCCTTTGTTTTCCCAGATTTTAACACCATTCACCTTGGATCCTTTCTGATTGCATTGATGCCAAGGTGAAGATTATTTATAATCCTAGAGCTTATGGGACTCTTCTGTAGTGGATCTCTCGTGCTATCTGTTGGGAGTGATACTTTGCCTGAATTCAACATAAATGCTGAGGTTTCTTACTACAAATAGACCATAGGACAATAGATAATTATTTGACAGGAGATAGCCTGAGAAAATGATAAATGGCATCTACCCATTAGAAGCTAACCCAGAACACATACCAATGCAGTAGACAGACTAGAAAGGCATGAACTATTGAGAGGTATAGTCAACATCTAGTATTAACTCTTTAGTTTATGAGCAGAGAAAATAGTGGAAATGTAAGCATTATCTTCACAATCTATCAGTATTGGCAATAACCAAATTCTTTAAAATGGCTTACTCTATCAGGCAATCCATTGATCCACTGTGGATATAGAGGGCACATACATGTGGAAGACCAAATCAAGGAAAACAGTACTTGCTAGGTAATCATCTATGGGTATTGATATACATGCTATTAACAGCTCTTTATTTGGGCTTTTGTATTTTAGTAATAACATCCAGTATGACATAGGTATTATATACAAGATTGGGATCAATTGTTTAGTAAGAAGAAATGTAGAAAGCAATAAATAACTTTGGAGCTGAATTGCCCTGTTTGGCATTTTGACTCTGGAATATGTTAGCTGTTTAACTCTACATATGGCCTTTGCATAACAAAACATTACAATATCCACAAATAATGGCACCACTATTACTGTTCTTCTAAGCATTTTCATGACAAAGTTATGAGAACGAGGTAATTTCATATGTTTCAAGTATTTAAAAACAGTAAAAGACACTCAGAGCTTTCACAGTTTACTATTAACTATCACTACCTCTATGGCAACATTGCAGCCAGGGCATCCCATGTGAGAACTAGAGTCTGCATCACTCTTTATCTAGGAAGACAGGGAAGCAGAAGTATGAAGTGATTCAACCACAATGTGTGTTTGCATATCGTCGAAACAGCAAAACCAGAACCTGAGATAAGAGCAGTCTGACATGGAAGTGCTTTTAAGCACTCGTCTGTTATCACAGCAAGTGTGCAGATGGGTGAAGCAGAGTAACCCTGCCAGGTTTTGACAGTCTTGGTTTCTAGACTCCCTTGTTGGGGAGTGGAGTATAACAGAACCTCAAAGAATGTGATTCTCTGCTCTGATTTGTGAAAGTGAAGGGTACCAACATCATGGCTAGAAAACCTTTCAATTTCCAACTTCAGGTTATTTTATTGTGATAATATTTGCCTCTAGATACAGCAGTTATTTCAAGACCCATTCCCATTATGTAACTGTCATTTTTCTTGTTTGTTTTATTAATTGTATGTTTTATAAGGATAGTGTAGACAGGGGGAGAATAATCTTTGTATGAAGCTAGATAATTACAAAGACTGGCCTGCAAATTAGAAGACAAACTCATTCTAGAAATATTTCCAGGCAGGTAAGTTCCAGTATGGCTCTAGCCTTATAATTTCATATTTAAAGCAAGATGAATAATTCCACCCACTTAATAAAACCTGCCACTATTCTTACTGGAAATGTATTTATGTATTCCATTTATTTAATGTAATCATTTGTTTTTTGAAAGTATTTTATAATTACATAATTTCTCCATTCCATTTCCACCTTGCAAACCTTTCCATAAACCTTTCCTTGCTCTTCCTTCAAATTCACGGCCCTTTGTTTCATTAATTGTTATTACACACACACACACACACACACACACACACACACACACACAATGTACATATGCATATATATATAACATAATCCTAAAGTTACATGTATGTATGTTTTCAGGACTAACCATTTTGTATTGGGTAACCACTTATAGTTATTCTAATAAATATTCAATTAGTATAGGAGAAAATTAAGGGCACTTTCCCCTTTTCTTTGATAAAATACAGGATAGTTAGAGTAATCTCTGGATTATTTAAATTAATTTTTCATGTATTATATTCAACATAAAAACTACACAGAGAAACCCCGTCTCAAACAACAACAACAAAAAAAAACCTTTCTTATTCACAGTGACAACTCATTTAACAGTTAACTATAGTTGCAGCAGAGTGGCTATTGATGTTCTTTTAGGGTTGGGAAGAGTTCACTGGCAGATAACAGATAACTCTGTTGTGTAAAATTGCATCTACCTTTTGTTTCTCAGTATTATATGTCTTTACAGAAGTGTTAGTATAACCCATTGGTTGGCATATACACGTAACTTTCCTGATTTTTTAATAAGACTTTTAGTATAACTTACTCTAAGCAGTAATAAAAAGAAAAATTCAGTTTTGTTATAGAGCCCATCTGTAAGTAATCTAATCTGTATGGGTGATGGACAAAGGTTGAAATCTCTTCCTCCTTCCCTATCACACACTCTTGTCTGTCTCAACAATAATGGTCAGTGGGGTTTAGTGAAAGATGTAGGTCAGAGCAGACCACAGTTATAGAGAAAGTCTTCCACATCCAACAACAATCAAGAAGTCATTCCGTTTTATTTTCATTTCACTCTTTATTTATTTTTAGAATTTCATACCTATAAATATTCTCAGTCCTACCCTCCTTCTTCCCCTCAGTTTCCCCCATATCCCTCCCAACTTCATCTCTCTTTTTAACTAACCCATTAAGTCCAGTTAGGGCTGCCCATGTGTGCATGGGTGTGGGACCATCCACTAGATTATGGAAAACCATATAGATATGGAGGCCACATATTCAGCAAAGAATAGTTCTCCCTCTTACAGCAACTATCCACTTCCAATAGCTCCACAGTACGAGGTAGGGTCTGGAAATCCTCTACCCTAGCTATGCTGGGACTTGGGCTGGCATGATCTATGGTAGTTCTTATGTAGACTTCCACAGCTGCCTGGACACCATAGTTGTGATAGGCACTCTGTGTCTAGAAGGCCGCATTTTACAGCGCTCCTCCCCCCCAACATCTTCCAGCCCTTAAATTCCTTCTGCTTCCCAGTCCTCAATGTCCTGAATCTTGGTGGCAGGTTTGGTGAGGAGTGGAGACTATTATACATGTATCCCATTTAGGGCTGCGCATGGGCTCTTATTCTCAGCACACGACCAGTTGTTCCTCTCTCCGTGGACTGCTGCACAAAGCAAAACAAACTTCTCTGAAACAAAGTGAGAAAAGCCCAGGTCTATGGGTATAATCTGTCCCTTTTCTTAAAAACAAAATTATGGTTATATCTTTAAAGTGAATCACTTATGCTTAATTTTAATATAACTGGAATGCATGATTATTTCAATGAGTCAAATAATAGAGGCCAGTAAATTAATTACCTAATTATTGTCTCAGATTGCTCATATAGAAAGTTTAGATTATTTAACATGTATTTAAATCAGCATACCCATACATATGTATATATGTTTTAGTTTTAAACAGATTGTAAGTTCTTTTTTTTAAGAGTAGATTTAGTATAAGTGACTATATTTTTGTGTTCATAACTGAATTATGTTCTGGACTATGAAAATACTGTGGTTTGTTCCTATATAGTAGACATTCATTTTATTTTGACTGTCTAGAAGTAATGTTGTAATAAACATGTGAAAAAACTGTTCTTGATCACTTGAAATAGATGTGCAAAATCAAAATAAATCATTAGGTCAAAAATATCTGTATAATTACATTTTAGTAAATCGGGCCAGATTTCTTTCCCAGAATTTTGTTAAAACTCATAACTCCAATAGCAGTGCATGACATTATCCATTTCCATAAATCCTCATCAGCAAGGACTTTCATACCCTTAACCGTTGCCAATATGGTAAATGAAAAATGAAACTCAGTTGTCATAAATTGTGTTTCCCTGACTGTTAGTGAAGCTGACCATCTGTCTATACCCTCAGTGACCAGTTACAGTTTTTATCTTTCTTTGTGCTGGATTTTTAAAACCTTTATCTTAGTTGGCATATCTCCTATTAAACAAAACATACTGAGTCTCAGCTTGATTGTACTGAACCGTTTTTTCCAGCTTTACTTTCAGGACTCAACTTTCTCTTGTTTCCTATGCAAAGACACTTCACTGTTCATGCAGGGAAGTACTTCCAGTGAACTTGCTCTGTGCGGTCTCCTTTATTGGTCTGAGTTTGACTGGGTTTTTTTTTTGTTTGTTTGTTTGTTTTAGTTTTTGTTTTTGAGCATCATTTTTACACAAATATTTCTTAGTGTGTATTTCTTGCCCTGAACTTCCCCTTGATTTTTAGATCAGTATATTTTCTGCTTGCTTAACATCTTCATTTGGAGATCAAATACACATTTCAAATTTGAAATGACCAGAAGAGAAATCTCAGTTTTGTATCATATTCCTTCTAGTCACACATCCATCCCTCTCTCAGTACATTATAGGCACTCTTGTTCTCTAAATTATTTGAGCAAACTCTTTAGGCATTAGCCTTTCTCGTCTTTCTTTAATACCTTCTACGGAGTTTGTTACTCAGTACCATTGCCCTGAATCCCAAACTTGTTCTGCATGCTTTGGTTTCCCTAGATGTCTATTTCTATTCTTCCAGACCAAGCACTGTCAGATCAACTCGTGAATCAATGGCCTCCTTTGGACTTTTCTCATCCTTACAATCTTTTCTACAAATTTTAGATTTGTGCCATGACATTTTAATAGTTAATGTTAGTGCTGTTTGTTTTGCATTTAAAACTCTCTGCTAGCTTCCAGCTGTGCTTAGAATGAAATTCAGAACCTTTACTAAAACATACATCTCTGAAGCAGTTGTGCATCCTTTGCTTTAGTGACCTTCTCTCCATTCCACTCTCTCTTACTCACATGGTGGATGGGTTTTGCCTAATGAATATATTATGTTCTTTGCATGTGCTGAGGATGTAGGATTGAAATGTCCTCAGTCTGGAGCACCCCTTCCTAAAGCTCACTGCAGTTTCCTCTTTACCACTTAGGTCTTAACTTCAACGCCATCTCCATTAAGAAGGAACTCTGACCTTATCCAATGAAGTGGCTCATCTCTGCTTATCCTATACCACATTTCTAGAGAGTCTTTTGTATCGTGAGTAGGGTCTGTCACAGAATAAGTGCTCAGTGAATTTTCATTAAATGATTCATATGTTGTTCTAGCTTCTGAATGTATGTATTTTAGAGAACTCTGTAACACATGTGTTTTCTATTTTTACTTTTCCTTCTTTTCTTCATTATTTTCGTCAGAGTATTTTTATCAGAGCAACTGGAGACAAAACCAAGACAGGGCTTTACTCAAAGTTTCAAGAGAATTTATAAAAGTGTGAGGAGTCTCAAGTGTCTCAGTGTGAGGCTTTGGGAGTATAGAACAAATAGTAACATACCTTGCAGCATCTAATGTTAGCTATCTAGTACTCCAGAGAAGCCCCTGCATCTTCACTCTTGGGAGATTAATGTGTGTGTATTGAACCAGTTTCTCTTTTGTGTCTGTTACCATTTCCTTATAAGTTCTCCACATTTTACCCTGTCTTCCATATCATACCACCTGCCTTGTGCTTGCTCATGTTTATTGGAATCTCTCCATGTGTCTCTAGGACACATAGTGAGAGATGATAAAATGGAACACAGAGACACATTTATAAAGAGGCACCCAGAAGAGGGCTGCAAGCAGGGAGTGCCTTCAGAGCATCCTCAAGTTCTTGGTAATGTACCAGATGAAGTAACACTGGTTACTAGGTTTGGGTGTGTGTGTGCTGAATAAACTTCCTTCTGTTTGAATAAAAATATAACCAAGGGAGTTTAATAATTCTTTTGGAAATTCTTCCATGATGCCTTCGTTCAGTCTTCCATTGTCCCACACTTCATTTTGGATGCTTATGGCTGATCTATCTATGTTACAGGATGTGAGTTTGTGGATACTTCATAATTTATAATGTTCACAAATACTCAATGAGGGTGAATTTTAAGATAAAAATACATAGTGAACAGATTCTTCATCATCTCCAGAAATGATTTCCCAATTCCTTGTTTCTGTAAATGGGTAGATACTTCAGAGAACAGCCCAATTGTGGTATTTTCATTGGCTAAAAGAACATAGTTATAACTGGTTAGTTTGTTTCTTCTTTAACCTTTGAAGGAGCACACTTACCCATATATTCCTCATATCTCTGTTGTCCTTGGGGAATATTTTATATAAAAAAATGAGAATCAATAGGGATTGGGGCTGGAGAGATGATCAGTGGTTAAGAACCCTGGTTCCTCTTCCAGAGAACCCTGCTTGGATTTTCAGGCCCCATGTGGTGGTTCACAATCATTTGAAATTCCAGTTATAAAGAATCTGGGCCGGGCGGTGGTGGCGCACGCCTTTAATCCCAGCACTCAGGAGGCAGAGCCAGGCAGATCTCTGTGAGTTCGAGGCCAGCCTGGACTACCAAGTGAGCTCAAGAAGGGGCAAAAAAAAAAAAAAAAACCCTTCTCCAAAAAAAACCAAAAAAAAAAAAAAAAAAAAAGAATCTGATGCCCTCTTCTGAGCTCTATGAACACTGCATGCACATGGTACACACACATACATATAGGTAACACATTCACAGACCTAAAATAAATAAGTGAACAAAAGAACAAATGGGCATTATTCATGGAAGGAACTAAATAAAAAGTATGTTGGCATTGTAAAATTCTACTTCAAACGAAATTTAAAATATAGATAAATATTTGTGTGCTAAGCAGAGTACACCCAAAGTATTTATATGGAAAACACATTACGTTTCATATTTTTCCCATCAAAATATATGCTAAAATCCAAAAACAGTTACTGCATATTGAAACATAATAACGTATTTCATATCTCCTTTAAAGCTGTTATCATCATTTACATTTCAAAGAAAGAGAGTGTGCCTCATCAGCTCTTATCTGGATGATCAGCGGAATTATTAATAACTAAAACAAAATCCTCCATCAATTCTTAGCCTCCAGAACTTTAGAAAATTCGAGTGTTCAGAGCTGATTCTTTTGTGTTCTTATACTTACCAAACTAAATCATAAATAAAATAAATATAAATAAATAAACCTCCACGTAAGTAGAGAGGATATTTAAACCATACAATGATACAATGTTCTGCATTCAAAATTGTTTAGGTGGAAAGACTCATCAGCCAACAATGAACATTGGATGTGACATTCCTGGGAGTATCAGTTATTCATTCTTGTTTACATTGTTTTATTTGACCAGGTTTTAATAGATTCAAGCATAGTTTCATCCACCTAGTACTGCTCCCTTCAAAGTCCCAGATGATTCTCCTGACTTCCTTTACTTCCTGCTTATCCAAATAGCATAGAAGGAAAACACAGGTTAGAAAAATAATGGCTTCTTAGCTCAAATACCTTCCCATTATTCCATCAGATAATAATTGAAGAAAGAAGAATGCTTGTACCATTAAACTCTGTGTTGTTTGATTCCTGCCTATTTGGTTGCAATGATTCATCTTCCCTAAACCTTCTGCATAAAAGTAATGTTTTAAAGTACTCATATAATGTATAAATACAGTCTCACCATAAAATAATTAGATACCTCCATATGGAGAATAGTTCATGCATAGTTACATATCTTTAAAACCATGCTGGTTTTTAGTTATAAAATAATTATCCTTATCCATGTTTCTAAAATAAGGCAAAACCCAATATACCATTATGTATTAAAATCACCTACAATGATTATTAAGAACCTAAAACATGCAAGATGATGAATCAAGGAAATATAGTAAGTCACCATAATTGCTTATTAATAATGGAGTATAAACCCACGAGTCACAACCAGGTAAAATCACAGACACTTGGGGTTTATAGTTAACATCAAGGTATTTCTCCTGACAGGCAGCCCCTTTTGCTTCCACATCTGCATAAAAGATAACTAGTAAATATTTTGACTGTGAGTTGAGCAAAGTAGTAAAACACTTTCCTCCCATATCATTAAATGCAAGCATCACTGTTCATGGTTAAATACTTTCAGAATTCCTTGCATTGTCAAGTATTCAAAGAATGACAGCAATGTTAAAATTCTACTTAATTCAAATGGTAAATCAAAACGCACATGGAAATGAAGCAAGAATCCTTGAGACTTCTCTGTAATCACTATTCTGAAATGTTAATAATTAAAAAATTAAACTGGATCACATGCTTCCTGCTGCAGTTTCATCATACTTCCCACCAGAAATAGAAGTATGGTTTCCTATGTTTATTACAATATTATCTTTAAAAGCCAAGTCAATACTTAGGTTTTATTTATGGCTACTTCTGTTACATTTATAATAATAATTGGACTCTTGCAATTCTAAAAGAGAAATGTTATTAATGTAATTCTGAAGAGCAGCAACCTAAAATGTTTTTGATAATTTTAGGACTGACACTTGTTATTTCTGGAAAAAAAATCTCCAATGTTACTTAATGACATTATAGAAATGTTTTGCTCAGCTAATCTTCCTACTAAGACTGTAGCTTTTGACAAATGCTTTTCTGAGTTATTCTTTAATCACAAGGGCTGAAAAATTCCCATCTGCCACGTTTCTATTTTTGCATCCATTTAGATATAACAAAGAATGTGGATACATGCTTTGACCATACTCTTAGGGTGTGTAACCTACTTTTGTACAAAAGCTATATGTCCTATTGATGTCGAACAAATTTGGTGGTGAAAATATGTACATGGGAGTTTGACACAAATGCACTCTACTTAAAGCAATGAGTAGAACACCAACGCAGTTTGTAGATGACAGCTGATGGGGAAAGATATTACAAAACACATGGTCTCTGTAGCCTGTCCCAACCAAGTCTGAACAACACAGCCAAGCTCCTCTTTTACCATGAATTAGCCAACTGACAACTCTTGCTCAAAATAGCATCAAAGAGAAGACAGATATTGACAAGGACCTTAAGTGCTGCCAGACCTTGGACCATGCCCCATATTCATAGTCTGAAGTAGGGACCTCAAATACTAATATATTAGCACTGTATATGCAAAGGACTTTTAGGGACTTTGTAGGACAGAAGACTACAAACAAGAATCTTTTAAGTTGTTTGAGTTCATATTTTTTTTATTCACTAAAGTACTTTATTAAAATAACTTCTCATGAACGGTTTTGTGAACACTAGCCCGAACCATAGGCTTTCCAGGCAACCCTAAGTAAGTAAGTATTTATGTCAGAATATAGCACAAGCACCCATTTAGTCAACTAGCATAATAATGTTTGGAATTCGAATTTATTTACTTCTCCAGGCATCATCCATCTGTAGTTTCCTTATTTTTTTTATAGTAGATTTATTTATTTTTTTCTATTTGTGTTTTCCCTGCACATATTTATGTGTACTCCCTGTGTACTTGGTGACTACAGATTTCTGAAGATGGCATCATATACCCTGGAACCGGAGTTATGGGTAGTTTGAGCCACCATGTGGGCATTGGGAACTGAAACCAGGTCCTATGCAAGAGTACCAAGTGCTCTTAATCACTTAATCACCTCTCCAGCCCCTGCAGGTTGCTCTTATTCCTATAATATGTTACGTTATTTAAATCTTCCAATTGAAACATTTAGAAAAATACAAAAAAAATAATCTTGAGATACTGGACTACCTCATCAAAATGGACTAGTTTGAATACAAAATAAATCAGTGTAGAATGAAAGTATTTGCAAATTCATATTGAGATAATTCCATAGAAAGATTAGATTCTGATATATATAAAGAATGCTCAAAGCTCAACCATAAAATAACAATCAAATTAGGAAATAAGCATGGTTTTAAACCATAAAGTAACAAAGGAAGTGCTTGAGATAATTAATGGGAATGCCAATGATCACACAAAACCAAAACAATTTGAAAGAAGGCAATAAATTATGAAGACAGAAAATAATTTAATTTACTGGTAATTTGTTTGCTAGAGTAAGACTTATATCAAAATTACTTAAATTTATTTTAAAAATTAAAAAGGAAGATAGAAATTGCAAGTACAAAAGACTTACTGCATTTCAGGAAAAGTGTAATTAAGTTCAAAATACAGGGATTTAATTTGATTCTTCAAATATCTAGAAACATAAAATTGGTTTATTAGAGTTGGAGATATCTCAGACTACCCTCTTCTCATTCAGGAAGAACATAAAATATCAGGAGACAACATTACAATGTTAGCAAAGTTCTGGAAGGGAGAAAATAGGTCTCAATCGTGTTATTTCAAGTCACAATCATAGCAAAGATGCCAGCGATATCTGTCCATCTTCTGCATCCTTTCCCAGAGAATTGCTGACCAGAAAGCACAGCACATCTGTGAGATTTTTCTACAAACTGAGTTTTGTGGAAAATGTGTCAATGTAGGAAAAATAATGTGTGTGGCTGCTCATAGCCAATAGAGGAGTAATGCAAGCCAGTGAAGTCCAGGTTCCTTTTAACCTTCTGGAGGACATTTCTAAATTATGCTCTACAGAGCTTCATTAGAAGGTCTCAGGGGCACCAAGCTCTATGGCCTACAGCAGAATACAAAAAACTAACCCAGCTCCCTCTGTTTTTTTTTCTTTATTCTGTGATTCTCTAAAGTCAATGTAAATATGAATGTGGTGTCTACATTGTACTTCTAACGTTCTCATTTCTAGAGGTAAATGAGAAGACTTTCAGATGCAAGTTAACCTTACAGAAGGCAGAAAACAGACCCTAGGAATAGAATTCTGGGATTAGATTCAAGAGTAAAATTTTGGAAGAACTCTTAGTGACACAGTTTAGATGTGTGTATATCTTAGTGTTTTATAGTTCATAATTTTTGTGAGATCCAGTGGAAGGAAATCAGGAGAAAGTAAGGAATTGGCCTATGTGGCAGCATGTAAGCATTACAAGATGGAATGGCAGAGTATCATTAAGAGTGCAGGGTGGGGATAAAAGGAATTTTCTTTCAGAGTTTTTTTATTATTTAAGAATTTCATGCATAAATATAGTGTGTTTCATCAAATCTCTCCACATTTCTTACCTCAAACTTCTCCCTATCTCTGTACCATTTATCCCTCTGGAATTTAAATTACCTTTTTGTGAACCAGCTGAGTTCACTTACTACAGCATTCATGTGTATTGGTGTAGAACCAGATGGTATATAAACAGCTGGAGTATGGACAGCTTCACAGAGGCCATATCCCTGGAGATCATTGACTCTCTTTCCTACAGCAATCATCAATTGCCAATACCTTCCCAACTACAGTTGTGATGTCCTATGTCCATTCCCTGCCCGTGCTGGATTTTTAATACTTTGTGCAGGTCTTATGAACACTGTCAAGCTACTGTGAGATCATATGTGAAATGGTACTGTTATGGTCATTAAATATTATTTTCCTGTAGATGTCCACTTTTTTCACCCATCAGAATGATTATATAACACAAAATCTA